>PVKZ01000973.1:0-280000 GCA_004027375.1 Macroglossus sobrinus
GGGGTACAGAAGCAGAAAGTGTACTGTTAAAATGTTAGGTTCCCATGGGTAACTGTTAGGTTCCCATTGGCAACTGTTAGGTTTCCAGGAGTAATAGTCAAACAATAACTTTTCAAGAAAGCAGGTGTCCAGAAGCAAGACATGGCGATTAGCACATAGGCTCTTAACCTTAACCCATTACTACATCTTTGTGACCCTTTCAGTAGCACGTCATCACATGTTTATTGAAATTCTTCTGTCCGGCTTCCAGGACCCCACACTTGTCACCTCCCCTTCACCTTCCAGGATGCTCCTTTGCATTCTATTTTTCTGGCTTCTCCTCAGTCCTTTTACCACAAAATGTCAAAATACCCCAGAGATTAGTCCTTCTATTTTTTCTTTATCTATGCTCACCTGTTGGTGATCTTATTTTACCTAGTAACTTTAAATACCATTTGTACATGGAAAAACTCCCAAATTTAGACTTCTAGCCTAGCTTTTTCCACAAATTGTAATCTTATATTTCCAATGGCTTCTTTTACACTTTTATTTGAATATCAGATGGACATTTCAAATGCAACATGTCACAACTGCATTCCTGGTTTCCAGCTCTCACTTGTTTCCCCTGCAGTCATCTCCAACTATCACATGTGATGCCATCATCCCAATTGCTCAGATAAGACCACTAGAACCAGCCTCGGCTATTCTCTTTTTCTATCAAAATCCAAATCCAATCTCTCAGCAAATCCTGTTGGTTCTAGTTTCAAAATGTGTTTAGAACTATTTTTCTTCACTTCCTGGGCCCTGGTTTGTCACTATCCAGTTCCAAACCATAGTCATCTCTTACCTGGATTAATTCAGAGGCCTTCTAGCTGGATTCCCTGCTTCAAACTTTAACCACCATCCCTCTCACTCTATCCCAGTTTGTCCTCAACCTAGGGGACAGAGAGATCCTTTTAAGTCTATTCCATAGCATGAAACTCTTCCACTCAAACCACTTTTGATCTTATAATTAAATCACCCTGCAGAAATGAGAAAAAGAGATGATGTCCAAGAGGAAATGGAGGTGGCATTAGACCTTAAGAGTTTTGAAGGCCTTCATGAGAGCTTGAGATTTTACTGTGGGAGAGAAATAAAGCTTTTTGGTATTTAAAGTAGACAATACATTGTATATCATATGGTGACAATGGATCTCAGGAATATAAAGCAGAGAGGTGTAGAAGAGGAAGTGCTGGTAGAAGCAACCAGTTGTAATATTACACTGGCTGGATCATGAAAAACTAAAATCCAGAAGAGATCAAGGTATGAATATCTAAAGATATATTGTTCTAGACAGAAAAAAACAGCAAGTATGAAGGCTCTGATTTGTGAGTATGGCTTATTTAGTCAATAAAATTTAAAAAGTATGATGTTTCTCCAAACCAACTACAAATTTCAACCTACTACCCTCCTGGAATATAAGTTTCAAGAGGTTTTAAATTTTTAAAAATTCTTTTCCATTTCTTTATCTCCAGGTTAAAACAAACAAAAAGCTTCACATGATGTACTTTTAATAACAACTTGTTGAAAAAATAAATAGATACCTCTAAGGTAAGATGTAATTATATATAATGACACAACCTTGAAAATTATTTTAATGGTCTGATTCCATAATTAATAAAGTGCCAACATATTCCAGAATCAACTGGATTTTATTGATGTAGGAAATGTCCGAACATGTAAAGAATTTTCATAAAAATTTATTTGTGTCAAACTGATGACATGTGCCAGACAGATCTCAAGTACTCCTCAGAATAACAGTTTTACAGTTTCTTTTATGTATTTGAAACTGAGGGAATATAAGAAAGATTACATGGAGGTGGAGGAAAGCATGCAGGGATTAGATTATAGAATAACTAACAAGACTATATGCTCTCTTGAGGGTGGTTACAGTTTATTTCAAAGCTGGTTGACTCAGATGCATAGAAACAGTGGACAATGGCTTGCTTAAGGCAAAAATAAAACTTTTACTAAGAAGTCATATGCCTGGGGCGTGACTACTCACTATGACCTGAAAATTTATGATCTCATCATCTGTGAAATTCCTTTCCATATAACTCACTTTTTTTCATCCACACTTCCACATAGCACTAGCCAAAGAGAACAGAAAATTCTATGAGTACACATAAAAAATTCTTTTCTGGCCACCATAGCCCTATTAGTTTAGATAGGGTTCTCCTTCTCTGGCTATTATTCTATTTTCTATTACACTTATTTTAGCACTCATTATATCGAATACACTGACTCTATTTCCACTATTGAGGTTTTAGAGTTTAATAAATAAATCTTCTTCCTTATCCAAGAAAGATAGACACAGGAATTACACAGACAAAGACTTTAAAATGTCAGTTTTACTAATGAGTTATTTTTTTAAAGAAAAAAAAAACCTTATAAAACACTGAGGTATATGAGCAACTGGTCATGAGAATAGTTTACCGCTGAGCAAAATGCACTGTATAGTACTCAATTTACTAGTTGACACAGATAGACTACCATGGGCTTCTGTTTGCATGGAAAATGCCTCTTTTACTACCTGAAAGAGAGCAGATTTGAGCACTTGTTTTCTGCAAGCATAAAGATTCCAATCTGAGCTGTTCCATGTACCCAGTACTCAGTCTTAAACTCCCCATTAGATAAACCACTTAACATCCTCTGGGAAAGATTGGTAAAGGAGTAGAGAAAATCCAGGATTGATAAGTATCTATTACTTGGAAATACAAAAAGTAGGAGAAAATAGACCCATCCAAAGTCCAGCATCAACTGAACCATAAATCATGAATACATGTCTGTTGTGTTCTTTGTTTAACCCTCAGTGCTTAAGACAGAGTCTAGTACATAGAACATGAAAAAAAAAATAGATAAACCAAGTTATTGAAAGATTATGTCCAAAAATCTAATATTATTTCCTCCCCCCAAAAATAAACCAACCAAATTCATCCAAAGGAAGTGATGTATATAGAATATATGCTTAAGCTTCTTGTTTGGTTTTCACTAATTCCAAGAAAAATTGCCAGAACTTATTTTTATATGTCTAGTTCAAAGTTCATCACTAGTATAGGATTTCTTATTCATGCAGAATAACCACATACTGAGAAAAATATTAAGAACTATTCTTCTGTTTTGGAGAAGTAAGAGCCAAGAAATGGCTATCGGATGTGGAATGGGTCATTAGGGTGATCCAACACAGCATAAATAAAAAGAAATGTAACATCCAACAGAATTGCAATTCAAAGAAGCCAAGCAAAAACATGAATCCAATTTTAAAACAATGTAGAGGCTAAGAATCCTAGAACAGCGCACAGGAGAATAAGCAAGAAGAGTAAGAGACATGTTTGAGGAGATACCTTCTCAAATAATCCAGGAGGTTAATGTTATGCCTTTGACTTTTCAAATCTTGCTATCATAATTATCAAAGTTTTAAATTCATGTTTACTTGCTCCTCCATGAGCAGGGATCAAGAAAAATAAGATCCATAAAGAAGAAGCATGTGCCATTTCAATTGACATGATGTTTTTATACACTGGGATCATTTTATATGTTTATGCAAGACCCTCTCTTTAGTTATAACAGGATGACTGAGGTTGAGCTGACTTTACTTTTAGTTTCATTTGTTTCCAGCATGTCTTCATCTAAGTATGTTAATAAATAATCATCTCCTGACATTTTTATCATCGTTTTCCTCTAGGTAACATAGATTATACTCCCTTATCTCAGTTCCTTGACAATTATTCCTTTTATATTTTTCAAATTTTGATTGATGTGCTAAGGTGTGGTTTTTCTTGCATTTATTCTACTTGAGGTCTCTGAGCTTCATTAATAAGTGGGTTGATGTTTTTGGTCAAATTTGGAAAACTTTTAGCTAATAATTTTTCAAATTATATTTTGCTCCATTGTATTACTCTTTTAAAATTCAAATTATAGATATATTTAAACTCTTAAAACTGTCCCATCACTGAATCACTAAAGCTCTGTTTATTTTTAAAAATTTTTTTTATAATTTGTTTTAGTTTAAATAAATGCCATTTTCTGTCCTGGTTAATTAATTTATTTTTTATCTACTGTATTCAATCTGTTTTCAATATTATACAGTATACTTTTTAAATTTCAGATGGCATATTTTTAGATCTTTGTTTATATTTGATTTTTTTAACAACATTTAAAAAATATCTCCTGGAATGTCCCCTCAATTCACACATTATGTGATTCCTAGTTTATTTAATATATTTGTGATAGTTATTTTAAATGTCTTGACTAGTCATTTTGATACCAGTGTTATCTATCAGTATATTCCGTTGGCATTTTTGTGATTTTTTCATGTTTTGTATATTTTTTTAATATTGAGCAGTATATCTAAAAGAACTATAAAGATCTCTAGTAGGCAGATTACTAAAATGGTCTTAAATTATGTCTATTTTCTGGCATTCTTGCTCTGCATAATGACATTCTCTTGAGTATGGACTAGACTTAGCGACTTGCTTCTAACCAACGAGATTTGTGAAGTTTATAGAAGAACAATTCCATGATTATGTTACAAGAGAATGTGACTTCCATCTTGATAGCTTACTTTCTCTATTAACTTTTAGTGGCTCTCAGTTTTGTGAAGCAAGCCATTATCTGGGAAAAACTGTTTTAGAAAGGCCTATAACTAAGGGTTGTTTTGGTATTTGGCAATATTCTAGAGTCAAATTCAACATTTAAAAGTTTCATAAAAAGTTTGGGCAGTATTTTTTGAAGCAAAGATAATCCTTTTGCAGTATCACTCTTCTGGTTGCCCTGTCCCCAGCATCAGAAACTGGGTCCAAATATGAAAGCATCCTATGTTGCTTATTTATCTAGGAAGATCTTCTCTCTCTGGAGTTTAGATACTTTCGATTTATTTTTGCAGTTCTTTATTGAAGTTTTAAAATGTATATATATTTTTTGGCTTCTCCTTCGGCTTTTTGTTGTGTCAGCAAGAATTAGGTCTTCCATGTCCCTCTTCATTATATCCAAAAGCAAGACACTATTCATTTATAAAATTATACATTTATTAAAGTAAGTGATTTTTTAAAATCTGTATTAGCCATCTACCTATGCAATCACTAATTAAAGTAGATATTCAGAACATTAAGTTAAAAATTATAAAATTAACATTTTCTTAGGTTGCCTGGAAGATGTTTTAGGAGTAATATTCATTCTAGTTTGAACTTTGTACTATTTTAGCCTAAATTAGAATTAAATAAGATTTATTGTTTATTCTTTTAAAAAATCTTAGAGAATCAAGCAGAGGTTTATGACTAGGCTTCAAATTCAGAGCAGGGTCAAAAAGTATCTTTTGTTTGATTAATTTATCTTCTATTTGTATAGCAGGACTAAATCAAACAAAATGAATCAAACTACGATATTCTAATTTCAGAATTTTTATGTATATCATATTATCAAATCAAACTGATAAAATACATTTTTAAAATTTTCTAAGGTATAATGTAATTATTGTATAACCTACTTGACATACATTTTTTTAAATGCTTTTTCTGAGTTCAAATATTTATAGTTATAAACAAGGATAATTTATATTTATTTATTGAGAGGCAGTGAGGTTAATCACTATTTTAGAAGAAATATATTTCCATTCTTAAAATCTTAATACTCTTTGATTTGATGTAAATTATGGTGAACTTTCTTCTAAATTGTAGATTTAATTGTGATTATTTTTCTTCAAAGGACAATAGTAGAAGAGTATAGAAAGGTCATAATTATGTAACTTACATTGGAAAACCATCTTTTAATTTATAACTGAATAAGTAAATGCCAGTATTATTTAGTGTTCACAAAGAAAAAACTCTAACAAAACATCACAATATAACATTATTTTTTTCTATATTTGGAATCATAAAAAGAACAAAAAATATTATTTATTCTGAAGGTTCTTAACAATAGAGGAGTACCCTCCAATTATCAAACAATTTTACTTATTTTACAACTGCAAATCATAACTAAAGTCCTTATTAAAAGCCAGCAAAACAAATCTAAAAAAGACACTCAGGTTTATCAATTTATATAAACAGTGATAGAGCTTATTTTATAAATATATTTTTTTAACTTACACACAAAAAAGTCCATTCAAAACATCAGTTAATTGGTGTCATGGAAGCAATTTGATAAAAAGAAAAAAACAGAGACAGGAGAACTCTGAGAGCTGACATCTCAGTCTCTTGTGAATTTGGAGGGTTCACTAATAGAATTGAGGCCCAATTTATGATGTATGTTTGAACTAAGCTAATAATACACAGCATTTTGAAGGATTTTGGCTGCTATTAAGTAAATAATTTATTTACTTCTTCAATTTTAATTTTTACTACATGAGGTAACTTATTAGGACTTTATATCTATGATAAAGCTCATAAAGAACATAAGCATTGTTATATCTTTGTACATGCATTGTTTTCATAAAGAAACTCAAAATAAGTGTACCACATTATTCAACTAGTTATATAGGTATTATTGGAAGAAAAATAGCTATGGTGGTCATAAATTGATATTATAACTTGAGCTCAGCACAGAGTTAGCTCATGTAGCAATTTCATCAAATGGGTTATAAGGCTTTATACGAGGCAAAAAATAGTCTTATTTCTGGGCTTTGGGTTGAGAGCAAACTTTTCAGTCTTAACCTATTAACCTTCTGCAAATTTCAAAGGATATAGTCACACTTTAGGTTTTCTAAATTTACCCCAAAACCTCTTTTAAGCTCACATACCAGGATTCAATACCTGAATAATTTTAACCTTGTATCTCTATTATTTGTGAGCCACAAAGCCTTTTACGCTCATTTTCTGTTTTCTAATTCTAAATGCATTGCCAAATAAAAGCTAACCCTAGATTGACTTTTCAAACTTCTTCCAACTTTAAAAGAGATAAATAAACATTCCCTTTGATCACAAAATAGATATGGATCATGTTACCAGCAGATCAATGATTTAATTTCTAATACATTCAAGATAAATACTTTCCTTACAAAGTCAATCAGTGAAGAGAAAATGCAATGCCAGACTACATATCTGCATGTCACAATAATAAAAGCAATAAAATGTTTTCAAATGTCTCAGCATGCATAACTCCTGTATTGAAATGAAGTCCTATAACACAGAGTATAGAAAATCTAAACTCTCTCACTATATGTGAAAAACCTTGATGCAGATAGCCAAAGTTTTTGTGAATAACCTCAGATTCTGAGTTCACGTTTCCCACATGTTGACAATAATACAGATGGTATGTATTGATGAAGTAAGAGGGTAAATTTCTTTCCAAGTCATTGGTGCCCATGAATAGATTGTCCCTCCTCCTTTAATTCTCCTGTGCTACCTTCATCTTTTTGTATTTATTCTCATTTGCAAAGGCTCTTGAGCCCCTGAGAAAATTTTATGTTTTATCCTCTACCAATATAGTTTTAACAAGATGACATAAGATTATATAAATAAAAAGACCAGCCATTAAAAGATTTAAAATTTACAAATTGGTCATCTAAGGGGATTTTGTACTTATGAGACTCCTACTAGCTTTATGCTATTGAATTAGTACAGCATAAGTTTAATGCCTCAATTAGCATTTTTGAAGTTTCTCCTCTTTTTCTCTTCTCTAGCTTGTAAATCCTTTCTCTACTGTATGAATTTAAGTCAGTGTGGTTTAATTTCAGCCAAAATCAGTAGAAACATATTAAGCATCCACTGCATGCAATAGCTACTGAATGAGTATGACATCGTCCTTCTTTCAAAAATACTTAATATTTAGAAAGATAAAATATTATATGTAAGGTAGACTTTGAGGAAGATTCCACGCTATGGAAATACATCAGCAAGAGAGAGCCTCTTCCTTTTACAGATCTGACAAACTAAGATCCCACTGCAGAAAACTACCATAAAACTTGGACATAAAATAAAAAGCAACTGAATTGAGATCAGAGATGCTGCTCAAGAAGCAGAGTTTGAAGTTCAATCTCAGCCAAGTGAAAATTACCTCATAGGACAAAAACAAACAAACCAACAAACAAACAAAACAAAACAAATGCACAAAAACAACAACAAAAAACACTATTAAAGAAAATAGTGCAAACTAGAATCTTCACAGCTTAACACTCACAATGTACAAAATATTACCTGCCCCCAAATGAGCTGAAATAAGAAGAACCAAGAAAATGGAATATTTTTTCAAAAGAAAAGAAAATCTATTGAGTTTGACTGCTAAATTAACCAGATACTAGAACTGACATGCACGAGATATAGGGTAACTGTATGAATCGTTTTAAATGAACTAAAATAAAACATATTTTCAATGAATAAAAATATAAGCAAAGTAACAGAAAGCATGAGCCAGAAATAGAAGCGATGAAATAGAATCAAATGAAAATTCTAGGATAAAATTCTCAAATAAAAAATTATTGGATACACTTAAGAAATCAAAAAAGGAGAAGGTTAAAGGGACTTTAAGATAGATCAATAGATGATAAATGATAGATCAGCATATAGATAATTAATGCTCTTGAACTGTAAAAATAAAGAAAATTCTGCCTTTTGCAACATGAATAAATCTAGAGAATATTATGCTAAATGAAATAGATCAAACAGAGAAAGACAAATACTCTATGATTTCACTATGTGGAATCTAAAAAGTCAAACTCAGAACCAGGGAGTAAAACTGATTACCAGGGGTGGTTTGAGGAAAATAGATAGTCATTTAAAGGGTACAGACTTTCCTTTATAAGATAAATAAATTCTGGGGATCTAATATACAGCATGGTGATTGTAATTAATAATGGAGTATTGTATACATGATATTTGCTAAGAGTAAATTCTTAGTGTTCTTACCACACAGAAAAAAAAAATTAACTATGTGAGGTGATGTATTTGCAAACTAACTAGATTGTGGTAATCATTTCATAATGTATATGTATACCAAACTATCATGTTGCACACCTTAATCATATATAATTTTTATAATTTTTATTTTTAATTATTCCTTAGTGAAACTGAACAAAAAGAGAAGAAAAAAATAGACACTTTCAGAGAATCAACAGGCACAAACATGCACTACAAGAAATGCTAAAAGAAATTCTACAGGCAGAAGAAAGCCAGATAGAAATTTAGATTCCCAGAAAAAAAAAAAAGAAAAGCTAATAATTATTTGGATAAATAGTAATTATGAAAATGATTAATATCTAGATAAATGCAAGTTATTTTTATATTGCTTTTATCAACTTCATTTCTTTATAATTCATAAATGTTTGCAACAAAGCTTAAAACATTTGGGGGGCATTTAAAATGTGTTTATGTAATACATATATGCCATATATATAAACTGTATTTTATATATATATATATATATATACACACACATATATATATATGTATATATATACATGTAATATTTATATATATATAATAACTATAACAAAACTGAAAAAATGGATCTATATGTTTGTAAGATGTTCATAATTTATTTCAAGTAATATAATATTAAGTGGAAGTGGACTGTGAAAAGTTAATGCTACTTGTGTTCTATAAAGCAACCATTTAAAATGCAAAAAAAAACCCTCAAAATGTTATAGCAAATTTTAAATAAAATTCTTTAAAAATAATAATAATTTTAAAAATCAGGAAAGAAAAAACAGAGGAACAAAAAGTAAAAGGCACAAGTAAAAAACAATAGTAAAATAATAGACTCAAAACAAAAGCTATCACTTATTATATTAAAGGTTAGTTAACAAAACACTGTAATTAAAAGGTAGAAATTGTCAAAATGGTCTAAAAAACACACTTATATGTTCTGTATAAAAGTTACACTTTAAAAGATAAAGCTAGATTGGCTAGAAATAACCAAATGGAAAAGTTATGTCATGCAAACACTGAACGTAAGAAGACCTCTATAAATATATACTTATCAGAGAAAGTAGATATTAAGACAAAAAGGGGGATATATCATAATAACTAAAGTGTCAGTTCATTAAGAACAGATAATCCTCATAAATGTGCAAGCACCAAATAACAGAAGTTTAAAATACATGAGGCAAAAATTATCAGAACTGAAGAGAGAATTGTATGATTACACAATTTCATGTGATGACTTTAACATACTTTTTCTGAGCAATTTATTAAATAACTAGGCAAAAATTAACACACATGGAAAATCTGAGCAGCACTATCAAATATCTTGACTTAATCAATACTTATAAAACACAACTCTTCAAAATAGTGGAATTCACATCATTTTCAAATGCAATGGTACATAAACCATATTTGAGCAATGAAAAAAAGCCTCAATAAATTCAAAAAGTTCAAAATCATACAAAATATGCTCTTGAACTCCAATGTAATTAACCAAAAGCCCTATAACAATAAGACAGCCAGGAAAATTCCAGATTTTGGAAATTAAGCAATATATTTCTAAATATATTTCTAAGTAAAAAATTTGTACTACCCTATACACATTTTAAAAATTGAATACATACTAAATCCCCAACCCTCCACCACCATCCACAAAAATAAAGAAAAAATTCTCCAGGCTCAAATGGTTTCACTGAAGATTTTTTAAAAACCTTTAAAGAAAATATAATTTCAATATTACACTTTCAGAATAGAGAGATGGGAACAATTCTCAATTCATTTTTTGAAGCCAATGTTACCATGATTTCACAAATAGATAAAGACATCATAGGAAAAGAGAATCATAGAACCATTTACCTCATGAACATAGACATAAAAATTTTGTAAGAATGTATTAACAAATAAAATCTAATAAATATACATAAAGAACAATATATTATGACTATGTGGAAGTTTATACTGGGAATTCAAGGTTGAAAAACTAATAAAATTTATCATATTAAGAAAATAAAGAATAAAACCATATGATCACTTAAGTGGATACAGAAAAAAGCATTTGATCAACCTTTCAATAATGATGATTCTGAGCAAACTAGGGATGGAAGAAAACTTTCTCAACCTGAGAGATGACATGTGGAAAATAGAGTGGTTGCCTTGAAAATATATTTTAGAAACAGATCTACAAGACTTGCTGAAGTATTGGTAAAGGAAAACTTGCAATATATTTAGTCCTGTCCAAAATGTCCACGGAGACATTTGGTCCCTGCTCACTCATCTACCTAACCCCTGTGCCATGACCAGCTAGGCTACTGAAGCAAGAAGGTTATTATTGGCAGTATAGCCAATAAACTTGATAGTAGTATTCCTGTAAACTAAAAGTATAAATAAATGTTATAGACTATATGAACTCAGGGATATTTTATAAGCGTGGACATTTTGGACAGAACCAAATATAAAGGACCTTTAGGTGCAAATCAAGTATCTCCATAGATATTTTGAATAATACCAATTTCAAGGACCATTTGGCATAGACGAAATGTCTCCATGGACATTTTGAACAGGACAAAATGTCCCCTAATAGAGGGAAAATGAAGCATTAGGAATGATTACCTATATAAAGCATTAGGAATGATTATCTATACAAATGGTTTGAGCAAATAAGTAAGTGGTAATGCCATCTCCTTAGATAGAAAAAAAAAATTATATCTAAAAAGAGAGGTGATATTGTGAATTTTTAGCATTTTAAAACTCTTTTCTAGTATTTTTTTATTGCTTGGCTTTGCAACATTAAATTTTTTATGAACATATTAAATTTGAAAGTAAGAGAGAGTCTATATTTAAACGTGGTTTGCTATATCACACATCACAAATGGGTGGTGACCTCTAATGTTTCAAGCGGTAATTTTTTTAAACGTCAGATTTCTGATATAGAAATATATGATTGCACTGGGAAAGATAGAATTTCATTAAGCGATGGGATATAAAATTTAAGATAAATATGTTAAATGCAATGACTAAGAGTTTTACAATGCTACATAAATAAATAATCATTGGCCAGTTCTAACCCTATTTTCCTAATTTCTTTAGAATCCTGACAAAATAAAGTCTGAAATGAAAGGAAATCATTTTCATCTGGTTCCCTGGTGATAGATTGTCTGCAATGAATTACTTCATTAAAATTAAACCTTTCATTGTTATGAGGATTACGATGGCTTGAAATTAAAATTAACCTTGATGGAAATAGAATCTTCTACGCCTATATTTATGGGAGTTAGAAATCTCCATAAATCGCAAGCCCACACAATACTGCAAAATTTAAACCAACAAACTTATCTCTGAAGCAACAACTCAGTTTTAAAGCTACACAGCTGACAGAAAAAAAAAAAAAAACTTAATAGAACATTTTATTCATAATCCATTGAAGTCCAGAAGCAACGATCCAAAATTTTATCTATGACCAAACGACACCTGGCTCTGTAGCTCGCAAGCCTCCTCACCAGGAGGGGATCTATAAGGAACATGCCAGAACCAGATGGTGGTTTCTCAGAGCATGATGAGAACATTGTGAGTCAAATACCTGTGTTTGAAGATTAAAATTTGACATCTTCAGGCAAGGAAAGGTTTGGGAATAGATGGGAGCAGATGCTCATTCCAAATAGTACCAAGTGAACACATTGTAAATATTGAGTATATTTTTGTTTACTGATTTGCTCATTGCACAATAAGCATTCCAAAGGAAAATGGAAAAGATACAATTCCACATCTTGAAAATACTTCACATAACTATAGATTATGTATGCGATATGAAAACATAATTAGCAACTTTACAAAATAATAATTTTATTGATTATATAACCCTTCAGTGGCTTTTTTTTGCATTTACATCTGCACATGAAACCATTTCTGATAACCACAGATTATAGAATATTCTAAAGACAGTAAAAGAAAAAAATACTTAAATAATAAATTACAATCTTAATATCTTTTGAAAAAATTTGGTTTATAGGTAAGTTGAAGTTTTCCTTGGTGCTATCTGTAAATGTTTCTAAAACAAATTAAATTTAAAAAATAAGAAGTTCTCTCTGTCATTCCTTGACACCAATGCTACATCAATTGTACTGAGAAATATAACTTTCAATGCATTTTGAAGCACCTGTTTACATGAATCAATGCATTTAATCCTTCCATACAGAGTACTGAACACTTGCTCTGTGCCAGGCACCATATTAGGCTTTGAGAAATATAAGATTAATAATAAACCATTTGAACCATTAAAAGATATGCCCAATGATTTCTAGGCAACATTTCATTAGCCAGCTATTAAAATAATTCTGCCAATAATAAATCTTTATTTATTTTGTAATAGCTTAAAATTCTTATAGGTCTTGCTCCTGTCAGGTTGAAATGATGACTGTGTCTGACACTTCGTGCCCTGAGAATTCTCAGAGTCAAGTTTTCTCAGGACAGCCACCTTCAACTCTAGCCCTTTCAGATCACCACCTTTGACAAAATGCCAAAGCTCTTAGCCCTCCCTAGAATTTCTCATGCATATTCTTGGGCTCTCCTGACTCGGCAGCAAGCCCTCACAAAAATGTAATAGAAAAACTGAGAGAGTTAACACTCTATAAAGCAGTAGTGAATAACTGTCCTCCTCTTTTGTCCTTTGGGTGGTCATTTTGTGAGATAGTCTCTCAGAACATAGCAGCCCAATCAGCCTCAGCTGCCTTCACAGGGCCTACTTAGCACTGAATCCTTCACTAACTTGTTTTCCCTTCCTGTTTCCCTCATCCCAGTCTCCCTCTTCTGATTCTTGAGATGACCTCCAAATAAGCTACCTCATGCAAATGCTAGTCTCAGCCTTTATTTTCATAGGGGAACCAGGCGAAGACAGTGAGGTTTCACTAAAGTCACAAAATCCAGTGAAGCATGCAGCTGCAAATCCATACACCACTGCAACAGGAGTCTATCCCTCACGCCAACCCTCGCTAAACTACTTCATTAATATAGTCTCTTTTCACAACTTATCAAATAAAACTTAAATTTTTGCCTAATGTTAAAAGTGCTTGATCATGTACACCTCAAACCCAGCCTCTCCATCCTCAATATCCAAGCTTACCAAACCTTTTTTGCTCAGCCAGAACTTCCTTGTAAATATATTTCCGCCACCAGTCAAATATATTCCACCTTGACCTATTCTCTGAACTCCCATAGCTTTCATAGCCTACACTATAATACAATGGTATTGTCTATAGTATCAAGTATAAAACAATAGTATTGTCTCCAAATCTTATTACTTATTTGGGGCTTTTTATTTTTCTCTCTCTAATTACATTTTAGCCACTTGGAGAAAGAAACATAGTTATATCTTTTTTACATTCCACAACATTGAGCAAAATATGGACACATAATAGGTCCTTAATAACAGTATACTGTTGATTGATGCTCTTTCCAGGATATTTGACAGGATACTAAAATTTATTCCAATATCAATCAGCCAAGAAAGATAGCCTAGCTATTCCCGAAGGTGAGACCTAGCACTCTCTGATTTCATAAAAGATCGAAGATTCACATGCAAAAAAATAACTAAGATCCTGAGTCAGGTTAAAATGTTCTTATTTTTTACCAAAAAAAAAAAATTTAATGAGAGTCAGAAGCTCAAATTGTTAGAAAAATGTGACTTTTAGCTTTCTTGGGGAGTTTAGGGTACAGAGAAAAAATATATATATTTTCTGCCCAGGGGATACTACCCAGAATCCAGTGATAGTGCTGTTACTGAATCCCTTGCCTGCTATAGATAGAAAGCAGTGGCATATTTAGTTGGGGGATGACAATCTCTAAAGTGCTGAAAGTTCCTGATAAGCTCCAACAACAAGGGGCAAGATGTGCTTCCTTGCTATATGGTATATGGTCCCTGCCATAGTTCAGCCCTAATTATTCTTTTCTGGGTTAGTATGTAAAAATCTCCCTGGGACTGTCTGATGGATAAAATTCAATCTCTTTTCATGACCTCCAAAGTCCTTCCTGGTTACTTCAGTCTGATCTCTCACAGGCTTCCACACCTACCAAACCTTAATCCCAATTGCATAGAATTAATTGTCATTTTATTTTAACTCTGCCTTTATGCATCCTAGTTCCTCTTTTTGAAAAGCACCACCTTTCTTCACTTAATTAATTCATTTTTGATGTTCAGCATCACCCAAATCACTATTTCATCCAGGGAGAAATCCTTGATGCTTCCACTCTAGTTTAAGAATTTATTTCTCTGTGTCTGTCACTATAATTCTATATATCACACTGAATTGTATTTAGCTGCTTTTCTGCACCTGTCTCATTAAACTACAAGTTTCCTAAGGGCACAGGCCAGTTTATGTTTGCATTGACTTCCTCGACATACTATAAGCCATTACTAAATTTTTAATCAGTAAATAAATTGAAACTAATCGTATTGAAATAAGAGCAAGTAAGTTATTGCTATTAGAAAGAAAATGATAATGTGAAGATCTTAATTATAGAGAGAAATTTGGGGGAAAATGAGAGTAAAATGAAGTAAGAAAAATACAGAGTGAGAATGTAGGGCTGAGGTGATCACATGAATCCATAACTGGTAATACCCAAGGATTGACCAAATGGCCTATAGAGGGACAAAAAAAAGCTCACACTGGAGGGATTCAAATAAAGAGCTCAGTGCCTGTAGTATCTGACTTACAATCTGAATTTCCTCATACTGGTAAGTACTTCTTATTAATTAACCAAATGATGACTAAACTTGGGCTTTTGACCTACACTGACAGGTACAGATCCTGGATCCACCATTTACTTGCTGTCTGTGCTTAACCTTTCTGAACCCGTTTCCTAACCTACAATACAGGGTGACCAACGTATGTGGGGTGTAGTGAGGATTAATGATGATTCAAACAACAAATGTAATACAGATCCTAACAGAGTATTTATTTAATAAATGGCAGCTGTATTAGTCAATTCTCCAGAGAAACAGAACAAATAGGGTATATACAACACACACACACACACACACACACACACACACACACACACACACACACACACCAGGCTGGAGACCCAGGAAAGCTGGTGGTGTTAGGTAGTTAGTTAGGCATGAGCCACAATAGCCAAGATCCAGATCTATAACAATAGGAATTTCCCTTGAAGACCTTCTTTAAGCACATCCCAGAAATAACTCCCTTGTAGCGTTATAAATTACCCCAAATTCTAGAACACAAGGCCATAAAAGCTGCTGGCTAAGCCAGCTATAAAAAATGCACAGAAAGTACTGTCCATAATTTCAGCCTTATTATACCATCATTATAATCTCATTACTATGCCTGCAAGTTCATGAATCTAAATGTAACAGACTGAATTCTGGGTAAGTACATGTGCAGTAGGCAAAAAAGTTATATAGCAGCCAACTGTCAGTCAAGGTGACCTCACATGCAGACCATCTAGGCCCTCCCATCACTGCCCAAATATAAACAGACTGCATTTCTGCATTGTTACAGTCTTTCTGGCTGGAACCCCCCACCCCACTTTCTTTGCGGTGTACTATCTTATCTTTTTACCTTCTAAATTCCACAGGGCTGCAGTCCTCCTTAGAGTGGCCCATCTCCTTCTAAAATGTACTTTCAATAAATATTAATTTTTCTAAATCTCGCCAACCTGTAATTCTTTACTGTATTGGCGAGAAAAAAACGAGGAACTACATACAACACACAATGTCACTGTACTCCACCGTCCACTATCCACCTTCTTCTCCTCCCCGAAGCTGCTGGGGTAATGTCAAATTTCACATTACCCCAGCAGTAAGAGTGGTACAATTTGAAGGCCTAAGAAACAGGACCACCAAAGGCAGGAGAAGATCAATTTCCTAGTGTAGTAAGGCAGAGAGAAAATTCAATCTTTCTCTGACATTTTGTTCTATCCAGGCCCTCAATGGACAGGATACTGCCCACCTATATTGGGGAGGGCCATCTTCTTTACTCAGTCTATCAGTTTAACTCTAATCTCTCTCAGAGTCACTCTCATAGCCACATCCAGAAATATCGTTTAACTAGCTATCTGGGCCTCTCTTGCCCCTGTCAAGTTGACACATAAAATCAACTATCACAATAGTAGTAGTAGTAGTAGTAGTAGTAGTAGTAGTAGTAGTAGTAGTATTGCCTATTGTTTTCATTTTAGCAGTATAATCTTATCTAGAAAAGAAAAAATTCTTGTTTCTTTGGATGTCAGTGGGAGAACTAGCTGAAGGTCAAGGTGAGAACTCTTCTACTGAGGGTCCACTATGAACTTTCATTATAGGATCTGGGGCATTTCTACCTTTTTTTATAATTTGCTGCTCTTGATAGTCTGGGCCATCTCAAGTATTACAAATTGTATTACAGATTAAGAAAATGGATTATGGCTACTGTGATTTCTTCAATTCCATATGACTAAGAAGATACTAGAGAAGTCCTCCTCTTCATTATGAGCATTTCAGCAATTGAACATCTTCTCACCTCTTCATTTCTGGACCATTTTAAGACCACCCAAAAAATATAGAAAAGAGAGAAGTCACAATAGACAGTATCAGACATTTTTTAATTCTTCTTCTACAATGTTTTACATTTTCTTTCAGACAGCATGCCAGCCAGGTGTTCCAGACACCTCTAAATCCCTGAGGCTAGGCAAGTGTATTTTCTACATTGCCTTAACAGCAAATTATTTTTAACTGCATCTCCCATCTCTCCTTTTAAGCAGAGTGTATGACTCAGAAAGCACCCTCCCTACTGCTTACTGCCATCTCTCTCTCATCTCAGAATAAATAGACCACTCTAGTGTTGATAACCACTCCATTTATGATGGAACTGCCAAATTAAAGGGACTATCGCTTGATGTTTGTGGGCATCCAATTAGCTCTTGTTAACAAACATGAGATTTTTCTTGCAGTTGATGTGCTGCAAAAGTTTATACACCAAATAATTATCATTGCTTTGCCAGAATATTTCTTGCAACTCTCCTTTAATCCAAGTCTAAAGCAAAATATAATAATGAGACACAAGGCTATTGAACAATATTCAAATACCTGTCTTATGGCAAACCTCATTAAAAGACACAGGCAGGGTTGTTATGATGAACCAGTACTTTCTGCTTGATACAAAAGCCATGTGTGCATGACCTTCTCAAAGAACTGGCTGGAAATGCAAATTATAAAAAAGCAGGATCAAAATTATGAAACAGCCTATATGGTATACACAAAATCACTATCATTCCAGAAGAGCTACAGAGCAACAAACCAATTGTCTGCTATAGCATCAATTTAATGATTAAAAAGAAAATCCTGAATTTCTGTGATAATTTTCCTTTCAGCTTTTACAGCCACCTGATCCTAACACATAGCAAATTTTAGTAATAGAAAAGAAATAAATTTTATTGTCAAATTTATATAAGATATTCTTTTCATTTCCTGTTACTTTAGTAAACAGTAAATATATTTAAAAATAAATATAAAAAAGATATTTTTTCAATGATGTGTTTGAATGTAATATGCATATTCACACAGAGGGCACTTTATGGAATTACACTCCCTGCTATACAAAATAAAACCCAAAATAGGGCAACATATTATCAAAGAGCTATACTTATTACTCTATATAATTCGTAACATAGCAGCTTTCACGAAAATTACATGCTTCTATAAAAAGCCAGCCCACAGTCCTTGGTTGAGATTATTCCTTTGAAACTGCATGTTTCCAAACCTAGGAATTTAGAATTTTAGAATGTCACACCTGTAAAATCAGATACTATTGATGCTCCTGTCCAACCAGGATCTTGAATAATCTTCTTATCCAAAATTCTATTTATAGCAAAACATGTACATAGCAATATATTTTTCCTTCATATAATATAATCATGATTATAACACTGATAAAAATATGTACACTTTTTTTCTCAAAAGGGCATTGAAATATTTATAGATGAATGTATTGTCTCATTGTCTTAATAAAATAAGTTAAAGCAGATTATACACATTTTTCACTTGGAGAAAAGGAGGGAAAATAATTTTCCTAAAGTTGGCCATGATATGACTATATCATGGGATTTTAATTATCCACCAATTAAACACTTATCATTTCACTAGCTGTTCCTCACTCTGAAATATTAAATATTCAATCAGAAATCATTTTTCAGGCATAGAATAACTATACTTTTATAGTTCTTACTCATGGTTCCAAAACACTACAAACTAAAATTAACTTCTTTCACTTATACTTTTTAGTTATTTTCTTAACCACTGTATAACACCCACTGCTTTTATTTATTACACTTTTTCAAGCCATAGCATTTCAATTTAACAGGCTTTCTGAGATGTCTTTTATTAGAAAGAACCATTGAAAAAGTTAGCTTAGAAAAATAGAAAGTTCTATTGACAAACACTAAAGGATAGGAACAAACACAGTCGTGCATTGGTGAGGGTAACATACTATTGCTATCACAATGAGATAAGGCATTTGGATTAACCTGAAAGAAAAGCATTTCTAATCATATGGCTAAATGGCAGGTGACAAATTGAACTACTGTGTGTAGTTTATAGATAAAAATTTTGTCGTGCCTTTACCCAACATTTTATTCTTATTCTTTGATAACCTTTTTAATGGAATGTTGAGAATAGCAGGTTTCAAAAGTGAATGAACACAGAAGGCTTAACTTTTCCTAATGACCTTTCAGTGCAAAGTAAAAGATCAACAGTTAGTGTTACTTGCATTGAGGCTGACAAAGAAAGTGGACTAAACCTAAATGACAAAAATCTTCTTGTTGGAGGTCACTTCTTAATTGACTTTCTTGACATTAATGCTTGTTATAACCCAGGCAACTAGTTTTAAAGTTGCAGTACTTTCTTCAAAGCCCTAGAGATAAGATATCTATCGAAGATATAGGTCACTGCTTTCTCAGTTAAATGAATGGTCTACAGAAATAAACCTTCAAATATTGCTCATGTTTTCACAAGAAACATATTTTGGTACATTTTCTCTAAACTATATTGAAATTTCAAGCTAAAGCTCTAGAATATACATGTAATGAACTCGTGAGGCCTTTGTCATTCCTTGATGTATCAGTTAATATCCTGGGTGTACTCACAGGGTCTTCTTTGTTTATACGCATTTTTTAGGAGGCATTGTGCTACAGTGGAATGTAGCGTGAACTCACTCAGCTGGCCAGAGTTGCTGTGCCCACTTTAACATTCACCATTTTTAAAACTGTCATTGCTTGAGAAACTGCTCTTAAACTCAGGAGCTGTTTAAAAGTTCGTGAGAGGGCCCTGTCACTCAAACTGTTTGTGTCTCAGTTTCTAACTTATAAATTTAGAATTTGTATACGAGACCTGTAATTGTAGCTACTCTGATATTGTATTTCAAACATGTTTTTCCTCTGTCACCTTGAAATGAATTATAATAAACATTCAGTAGTAGCCCCTGGATTTTCACATTAGATTGCATATTAGATTGAATACTCATATTAGATTGGACACATATTAGACTTTCATATTGGATTGAACACACCTTCAAATTTGACAAACATGTTTTTAAAGTAATTTAGACTACTTAAGTCATGATCATCAGCCTTTTTCAACTAGGATATCTTTATTGCTTTTATACCCCACAGAAGAAAGATTTTCCATAACCTTAAGTACAAAGAATCATACAATCTTAAGCTAGAAGAGAACTTAAATAGTTATATACTCAACTGTGTTACTCACTACCATCCGAATCACTCGTACTCTTACCAAGAGGTCTGCTAGTACTAATAAGCTGCTACAGGTGGCTAATGGCTTCCATGTTGGACATCAGAGGTATAGAGACTATGTTCATAATCACAGAAAATTCTGTTAGACAGTGCTAGTGTAAACCAAGCTTTAACATTTTCATTACAGCAAACATACTACCTCCAATAATATCTATGATACTTTTAGAATGTTATTGTGTTAGGAATATTTTCTGTATATGCAATCTATTTTTTACCCATTTGTCCTAGCTTCATTCTCTAAAATGAGCCTACAAATCATGTACAAACCAAAAGCACAATGAGATACCATCTTCCACCTGTTAGAATAGCTATAATTAACAGGACAAGTTATAGCAAATGGAAAAGATGCAGAGAAAAAGGAATCTTCGGACACTGCTGGTGGGACTGCAAATTGGTACAGCCACCATGGAGGTTCCTCAAAAAACTAAGAATTGATCTACCATATGATCCAGCAATCTCTCTACTGGGTATTTACCTCAAAGACTTGAAAACCCATATCCAAAAAGATATTTGCACACTTATGTTCATAGTATCATTATTCACAGTGGCCAGGACATGGAAGCAACTGCAGTGTCCTACAATAGATGATTGGCTAAGGAAATAGTGGTGCATATATACAATGGAATTATTACTCAGCCATAAGAAGAGATAAAATATTGCCATTTGCGACATGGATGAACCTCTCGATAATCATGGTAAGTGAAATAAGCCAGACAGAAAAAGTTGAAAATCACATGATATCACTTATATGTGGGATATAAACCTAACAGCAACAAATGAATAGGGCAAACAAACAGAGACTCATGTACATGGACAATGAACTAGTGGTTACCAGAGGGTAGGGGTGGGGGAGGAGGAGAGAGGTAGACGGGGTAAAGGATTCAAATATAGGGGGTAGGGAGAGGGTGAAGTTGATAAAGGGGATCAAATATATGGTAGCTGAAGGAAACTGGACTTTGGGTGGTAAACACACAATAGAATATACAGATGTCAAATTATAATGTACACCTGAAATTGATATAATCTTATTAACCAATGTTACCCCAATAAACTTAATTAAAACAAATATAAAATAGAATAAATAAAATAAAATAATAAAATATAATAAATAAAATAAAATAAAATGAGCCTACAAATCATGTGTTTTTCTATATGGTGCCCTTTCAAATATTTCAAGAAAGTTGTCATGGCTTTCTTTATTATGTGTGTGTCCTTCTGTATGGCTCTCTCTTGTATTTTAGGAACATGATAGAATTTGATGACTTTGCCCTAAAAATTCTGAAGTGTGAGTTTTATTCTGAGTCACAGATTTACGAATAGACCACAAATATATAAATGTTTAAACATTTTACATTAAATATATATATATAATCTTTAAATCTTTCCTTCTACATTGTGGTTGCCAGGCATAGGATAGTCAATCAATAAACATTCTTGCATGAGACACTTGTCCATTAGCAAAAGTTTCCCCCTGGCATATGCAAAATATAGGTATCTCAAAATAAGAATGTGCCTCAAGTTTGAGAATAAATTGATTACAGGGCCCTTGATGATATATCCATGTCTAAAGTTTAGACTCTAATCTCCAATTCTCAAAGATTTCTAGAACCACCCCTGATCACTCCTGATATATACAGTATTCCTAACACATAAAAACTAATTAGCTTTTTCTCGTCAGAAAGTATTCAGTTATAGCTGTATTTCTAAGAAGAGATGAAGGATTTGAGAGAAGTACTTCAGAAACAAGGTAGTAAGTACCACTGTATGCCCAAAGAATATATACCATGTATAAATAAATATTGTCAATAATTTCAAAGTTGCAGTGCTGCATATGCCCTTCAATAGCCATAGTTTCTGATCATTGGACAGTAGTACAAAAGTACCATAAAATATTCTAAGTTTATTCCGGAGTGTGTGGGTGATATAAATGCAGCATATGAAACTGAGAAAAAAGAAAAGAACATTATCTTCTGCCTTTTCTCCCTGCTGGTATGACACTAATCATCCTCAATTTCTTGCCCTTTAGTCACCTCTTCAGTATTTATCTCTAATAATGTATAATCACAGCCTGTCATTATAATCAAAAAATAAAATCAAGCATAAAAATGTAAACGAGAGCTACATAAAATAAAAATCCATTCACTCATCATAGAACCGCTGGCAGCTGCCTTAATTCACATTTGGCTCTATCATCTCAATTTGCCCTCCTCAGGCTAAGGCTCTCACCTTTCCTTCTACAATGATCATTGCAGAAGTCATTTGTTTCTTCCACCTTGCCACCTGCAAGGTGAGAAAAGAATATTTATGGATACAAATGACCTGTTAAGTAATCACTAACTCTAAAAAAATAAGATAGTAGGACTCTCCACTGTATTAGTGACTAAAATATAAATAAAAATGTCAAACATTATGGTTTTTACAAATATGATAAAAATGGCATGCAAAGTTAATGCTAGTTGACAAACTACTGGAGCTCAGTGCTTTCAAATTTCTAATCAATATAGTGCTGATACTTTGGTTTGGCCACTAAATTCTCCTATTTGTTATTCTCATTTTGGGAATAATAAACATGAAATTTAATATCTTTTTTTACTCAGTAACATGAATAGTAGTATTCTTTATCCAGGTAAGAGGGCAAGAGGGCAAAACAGTCTGAAATGCTCCTCTTCACATTAACTAGAGTTTCTGATCTGTTTCATGTCTTGAACTAGATGATCTCTAAGGTACTTTACATGATCTCTAAATCACCTTAGAAAACTCCAGGTGTTGTTCTTAACCCTGGCTGCAAATTGGAATCTTCTTGGGAACTAAAATAATCCCAGGGCCCAGAACACATGCTTAGAGATTGTGACTTAATTAGCCATGGTCGGGCCATGCCAGGAATAATATTTAAAAGCTCCCCCAGGGAGTCTCTGCAATTAGGGTCAAGAGACTCTGCTCTCAGAGTTTATGAATACATGATGGGTTTGGGACTCCTGCTTTGTCCCTTTACATTTGTCCACATTCCAAACACTCACGGTCGTTCACTCGGCAAGAAATTAGGCAACAGACTTGAAAGAAATTGAATAAATATTTCCTCTCTTTTTTAATCTCTCTGGCTAGACTTTTCATTGAGATAGATTATTATAAAGTGAGTCTGAGCAGCAGAGGCTGATGTATTCCTAGGTCACTGAGATGGTGAACAGGGGACTGTCTGGGAAAAGTTAGACTACAATGAATAGAGTCAATGAACTTCAGTGCACTTGCTGGGAACCTAGTAAACCTTTCAGAAAATCTGCAGACTTCCTGAAACAATATGGGTTTTAGCAATAAACAGGCCAATCTTCGTAACTGTTTATGGGTAAAGGAGCAAGAATCCATGAATTAGTGGCAGTCCCATTCACCCTCAATATACCTCAAATCTGTTTCCAGTTCAACAGCTATGGCCACTCAACTGACTCTTGTTGGCTCTTTCCAGCTCCAAACTTTGTAACTTACCGATCTATCTTCGACACATATATAGCAACTCTGTAGCCTTCTCATTAGTTCTTCTAACATTCTTCTCAAAATGTGTCAATATACATTTTATGTTTTACAGAGATGCTCTCTGCAAAATTTGTGGCAGAAAACTGTGTTAATTCCATTTCTATTGTCAAAAATGCAAAAAAAAGTATTAGTCTATTTTAAACAAAAGAAAAACTATGAAAACTTTTTGTAATATAAATGTACCTGTTATGAACATAAGCTTAATTAAGTGAAAAGTTTCTTTGTAATATAATATGTCAGCATATTGATAAATGATGAATTAAAATAATTTATTATTATTCATATATATGATAATGTATTAATTATCCATAACCTTATGTATGTAATATAAAAAAAGTTTAATAGAAGTAGATAGGTAAAGACTGATGAATACTCATAATTTGGGGAGGATGTGAAAATGGCAGATGAAGTCATTAAACTGAATGGTCTAGGAATGGCAAAAATGGAATTATGTCAGACACCAGTGCACACGTCCTTATTTTAAATCAGAAGCTACCTTTCCTCTCTTCTTTAGAGAATATAAGTTGTAAAAATATATATATTAAGATGTAATAACTAAATATAACAATAATAATGACTATCATTTAAAATCACTATACATTTGGCTTTAATAGATATAATAGTGCTTTACATACTTGACTTCATGAAAAATGTATATTATTATCCTGGTGACATCCTCTTAGATGTCAAATAACTAGCCAAGTTTACATAACTCCTAAATAACTTTAGAGATAACTTCAAATCCAGGTCTAACTGCCTTAGCTCTCTATAGTTGTCAATGGACATAATTATTAGAATGTATGGCAATTGATATGTAAAGCCAAGAACTGTTCGGATTATTTCAAAAATTCTTAAAATGTCTTGGAGGAAATAAGTCATTTTTTAGTAATTTACAGTGTCAGTCTTTATTTCCTCTCTTCCAAAATGGATAATAATACTTTCCTACTCATTTAATGAGATTCCTATAGCCCTATCTCCATAAATAACGCTAATATCCATCCAGTTAGATACCTGAAAGTAATCCTAACCACATACCTGTGCCTAATTAGGTCATCAAGTTTAATTATTTCCTACTCTAATTAACTCTCATATCCATCTCTTAATTTCTGTCTTACATACATGAGTTCAAATACTGATAAGTTCTTACCTAGATTATTCTCATTATTCTTTAATTCATTATTTTCATTGCTATGAGAGCTATCTGAAAGGCTGATTAGATCATTTACTTTTCTATGATTCTACTACCAAGCATACATTATAGTCCAGCAACTCTATTCCTATGGATATATCCAACAAAAATGTATACCTGTGTTAATCAATGACATATACCAGAATGTAACAATTTTATACAAAATAGCTAAAAATTAGAACTACCTTTAGAATTGATTAAAACATCATGGCATATTCACACAATGAGATATTCTATAGTCATGAGAATAAACTAAATCATGTACAAGTAAAATGTTGTATATACAAATATGTAAATAAAATTTTAAAACATGCCAAAAAAACAAGATATGTTTTTAGAAGTCAGGAATGTAGTTATTGGTGGAAGTTAGTGGTAGAATCTGCTTTACTCAAAGTCTGCTGATTTAAACATTAATTTCTTCTAAAAAGAGTACCTTCACAGAAACATCTAGAATAATGTTTGACCAAAAATCTGGGTTCTGTGGCCAAGTCAAGTTGACACATAAAATTAACCATATTGAATTACTTAGAGTTCCTCACATGAACTCATCTCTATAATATTTTTTTTTTACTAGAATATCTCCCCCCCCCGCCCCGCCCAGGAATTTCTGCTAAAACCTTTGCTTTATCACTTTTCTACTCTTTTTTTCTGTTTTGTTTACTTCCATTCATTCTTTAAGCCATAGTTCAGGCATTACTTCTTCTAGTAAGCCTTTCTTACCCTGTACCTTTTATTTAGTCTTCTGCAATAAAACATACCACCACACACCAATATTTTATAGAAGAAATCAGTCTAGTTTTCTCCCTGCCTCCTCCTCTCTCTTTCTCTCCCTAACTCTCTCTGTGCCACCCACTCTAAATCACTGAGTTTTATAGAGACCAAAACAGTACATAAATACTTATTTAAAATCAGAAGTAGCTAGGGAAATGTCACTTGAAGTCCAGAATGCTATGCAGACACAAGATAATCAGATCTGGTTAAATGAAGAAACAGTTGAATAAATATAAAAATAGAATGTGTACCCTCTCATGGCAGATTTTCTAGAGACTATTATTTATGTACAAAGTAGTGTCTCTACCACAACTTTAATTGCCCTTAATATTTTTAGCTTATAATACAGCAAATGTCTGAGGTTTTCCTCATACAATAACAAAACCATTGCTTAATTCAATTGTCACTAAAAATCAAACAAAAATTTCCTGATCACTTGCTTTTAAGATTGCTATATTGATCATTACTGACCTAACAGCCTAACATACTCAAAATAATTAATTACATTATTGAAATATCAATATGAATGTTCAATTATTCTAACACATATCATCTAGTTAAATTAGGAATTGTCATAAGTTTATACTACTGGAGTTTTTATATCCAAGATGAAATTACGTCATAAGTTAAAAAGAGGTAGAACAATCACTCTTTCAAGATTTTTTTTCAAAAAAGTTGTAACTACTGGTTTGTATCCTATTCATTTATTTCTCACAATTTCTGAGCAAATTAAGCTGGTTTAGGCCTTTCTGTCCCTCTCCCAGCACCTCACCAATGATATTTTTTGTTTTTCTATTTAACATAAAATGTAGTCCATAGTCATTAATGAGAAATTTATTCAAAAGTCAAAAGGTCATATTTAAAAGAGGTATTGTTTTATAAATTGTCGCTTCATGCTAAATTGCGTTTTTTGCTATTAATGCCCAAATTGAAGAAAATATTCATTGGCTTGCTAAATAAAATATACTTCACTGCTTAAAATGTAGCTTAACAATTTTAAAATATATTCCTTCTTAGAAATTAATTGACTAAATTCACAACACATATTTCTTCCTAAAACTTTTGAGAAGTCCTGCTATGAGGAAACCTGTTTAATCTGGCATTTTCTAAATGCATTTGACTACAGAATTGCCCAGTTTTTAACTCAAATAAACCACTGTGTTCATTTCTTCACTTTTAAAATTCTATTATTATTATTATTATTATTATTATTATTATCACTAATTTTCAAGAATTTTTTTTACAGGTTTACTACATTCAGGGCACTTGTCCAGGCATGAAAGACATGGAAAGAGATAAGGCATAAATCCCCAAGACTGGTACAAAAATTCTATGAGAGAGAGCGTGAATGATAGTATAAACAGACTTGAATTTAAACTTCAGCTCTGTCACTTAAGAATTTTGCAAACTTGGACATATTTAAACTATATTTATATAAATGTCTTCATTTGTAAATGAAAATAATAGCAATGTATACTTCACATCATTGTCGTAATGATTAGAATTTGTGTATAAAATACTTAGTACAGTATATGACACACAGTAAATGCTCAATAAATAGCATCAATAATGACATAAAGAAGGAGGAGGAGGAGAGGAAGAGAAAAAGTATAATTTGGTAGCAGCAGAAAGATAACATAAGTTATTCTGTTAAAGGTCAAGTTGATTATGTAGTTATTCTGATTCATTATGGAAAATATCAACTAAGGTGAATGAAATCAATCAACCAAAAAAACTAACTTAAAAGTTATGTAAATATTTGTGGTTTATAATTCACACTATGCCATTTTAGTGCAAGAGTAGACATAGACCCACATGCACACTTGCATGCACACCACAAGCTACTATTATTAATATCATTTTAAGCTTTAAAAGTGGTTTAACTGCATACTCTATTTCTTTTGAGGAATATATTATTGATATATTGTTGCTTTTTTGAAGTTAAAGAATATTCATTGTCCCTATGACTACATTTACTATCTTCTCTTGTTTTATTTTCAGTGTTTTAATTATAATACATTTGGTTGGTTGTACTTTGTATTAGTTTTTCCTGAGATTTGCTAAACTTCTTAAATCTGTGGGTTGATATTTTTCATTAGTTTTGGGAAATTGTTAGCCATTCTTTCTTCAAAAATTGTTTTTTTCTACTCCCTTCTTCTCCATCTAGAATTCAACTTACACATATGTTGGACTTTTTTTACATACTCTATATAGTCTCTTACCTTTTCTTCTGTATTTTCCACCTTTTAATCTCTCTTTAATTTTGATTCTTTCTCTGGTCTTGTATTTCTGTTTTCTAGCATTCTTTTTTTTACATCAAGTAAGCAGTACAATCACTTTTTTTTTTAACACCAGTGCTTAATAATACTAATTACATATTATTGGAAAACAGTTTGACAGTTTTCTAAAAAGTTTGACATATATTTTGCATATGATCTTGCCATTGCACTATTAGGTATTTATCCAAGAGAAATGAAAAAATATTCATACAAAGACTTAAACATGAAAGTTCATAGTATTCATATATTTGTAATAGTAGGTGAAATACTCATGTATTTGTAACTTACAAAAAACTAGAAACAACCCAAATATTATGGATAAACAAATTGTTGTATATAAGTACTATGGAATATTAATTGGTACTATGGAATATTAATAAAAAAAGAATAAACAGTTTACGTATGCTATAACAGATGAATCTCAAAATAATTAAACTGAATGACAGAAACAATTCTAAAAAACAATTCTAAAAAAATGAAGACAGGAAAATGGGAAGACTAGAAGGAGAGATTACAAAAGTAAATGAGGAACTTTTGCGGTTGATGAATATATTCATTATCTCAATTGTAGTGGTGGTTTTATAGGTGTATTTAGATGTCTAATCTTAAAAATTATACATTTTTAAATGTGTGCTATTTATTTTAAATCAATTACACCTTAATGAAACTGCTTTATAAATGGATAAACAAAATAGAGTATTATTCCACATAACGGAATATTATTCAGCCTTAAAATAGCAGGAAATTTTGATACATGCTACAACATGGATGAATTTTGAGGACGTTATACTAAATGAAATAAGCCAGTCACAAAAAGACAAAAACTGTCTGACTTCACTTATATATGGTATCTAGCATAGTCAAATTTATAGAAAAAAAATAGAATTGTGGCTGTAGGGGCTGAAGGGAGGGGAAATGGAGGGTTATTGTTTAATGGGTACAGAGTTTCAGTTTTGTAAGGTGAAGTTCTGGAGACTAGTTACACAGTGTGAATATACTTACCACTACCGAATTATACACTTAGAAATGGTTAAGATGGTAAAGTTTGTATGTGGCATTTTGTTCCACAATTTTTTAAAAAATCGCTTTTAAAATGTCCAAGGAGATCATGACACCCATTCTCTCATCCTTGGTGGCAGATGTGAGGTTCTGCCAGTCACACTCAGCGTGAGTCTTGTAGTGACTACATCCACTTGTAAAGGAATGAAGGCAAGTGACAAAATTCAGTCATAACTCTGTAACCTCATTTGAGGTGGTTGTGGTGTGATAGAATTTTTCTAGTCTTTAGTATAAGCATTAACAAATCAAGGAAGAATAATTTCTGGGCAAAGAAAGTTCTCAAAATATGCTGTTAGAATTACTTATATTTTGTTTTCGAGAAAGGGTCTATGAAGTCTCATGTAATCCACTTTATTGTCACATTTATTAATTTTATTTTTTCTGAGAAAGAAAAAAATTATTTACTTAATAAAGATTAATAAGGGGATTTTTAGATTTAAAAAAAAAAGGCATTTTACTCAAGATTATACCAAGAACCAAGATGTATTACAAACTGGGCCTTAAATGCCAAAATTTGTGAAGAGAGAGGATATTTTAGGTGTAAGAAACAGAATGATTAAGTGACCATTTTAAAATAAGAATAAAAAAATAATAAGATTTTTGAATATTCATATTATTGTTTTCCCAGCTTTTCAGATCTCTGCTGAATTGTCATATTGTCAGACAGGACTCCTAATGCCACATTGCCATTGCATAATATTAATCCTCAACCATCCTGTTCTGTCACCTTACCCAACTTTATTTTTTCTCAAGAGCATTGTCAATACCTGATACCACATTATATATTAAGGGAGTATTATTTGTTTACTCTCTTGCCAACAATAAAATAATATCTATGAGTACAGAGACATTGTCTAAATATCACACTATGTCCCCAGGCCTAAAGCAGTGCCAGGAAAACAGTACAGAATTAATAAATATTTGCTGAATGAATGGAGTAACAATAAACCAGTTGAATTTATGTATCTCACCTGTTACTACTGTGGTATAAAGGGCTTAGGAGCCAATCAATGAACTAGATTCTATCCTGTCATTTCTCATCCCAAACTCAGAGTAATTCACAGATCACAAACATCTTCTAACATGATTGTTTGAAGACAAAGCCCCTACTTTATTTTATTTTATTTTTTACGTGCTCTATATCCCAGTCAGGTGAAAAGATTCCTTATAACACATATTCTAGAAAGGCTACTCATTATAGGCTCCCTGAATATTCTTATAAATATTTTTTTCAAAGTCAGTGGAAAATAATTAAATTTGCATTTTCAGATCAGTAGACTTGTTTTATTTTCTATCAGAAATGTAGCTCCTTAAAAAAAAAAAGCACTAGTATTTATGCAGGTCACTACTAAGAAAGTGCACAGTAAATAAAATTCTTAAAATAAAATAAAAAGTCTTTATTAGATTAGCCAGATATTCCTGGGCACTGATAAGGGTCTGTAGAGTTGGCGCATAGACATAGATACTGGTGTCTACTAGGTGCATTTGATGAATCACTGTACTAACAGGCAGCCAACATTCTCTTCTTAGCTTTCCTGGGTCCTGTCCCTGGAGATCCTTCCTCCAACAGGAGAAGCAGGGACAATGGGTCCAGTCCTAAGACATCCAAGAAGATCTGGAGGTAAAGGAATTATATGCATCCCTATAACAAGAGTCTGTCAATTATATCTTGGTCACAGATTATTTTAATAAGGTCTTTGGTCACCTCTATAAGTTAGAGAAGAGAGAAGTCCTCGAACAATTTCCCCTCATAACAACTTAATAACTCAACTGAATGCAAAGCAATTAAAGCTAACATGTGCTTATACCATTTCTCAGCTACACCTCAAAATGCTGCTAACCTGTAATTAACTACAGCTTATCATTCTCAATCATCCTCTAATATTACAGGTGTCCAAAATTTTAAATTACTCAAGAGATGACAAGAAAAAGGACTGATGATAATCCTTCATGCTGCAAAAATTCATCTCCCCATGCAGGAACCACAGAATGTAGAAGCCAAAAGGACTCTATTAGTGAGATCCTGTTCCAACTAACCTAAAGGAGAGATTTGGGAGGTTAAACAATTTGCCCACATTCTAAGAGGAGACTGATCTAGAATAAACTTGGATCCTCTTAATTTCTATGTTTTTTTTTTCTGCAACTATCAATAACATTCTAGATTTGTGATGTTCAAACATTTTTTCTTTTGCAAACCAACAAAAATCCCTTTCTCTAACAAATTCCAACTCAAAGCCTTAAATAAATTTCTCCCAACACAAAAGGCCTCAGCTTTGTTTTTCTATCCATAGTTGAAGATTAGAAGAAACAACAAAGAAAAATTGCAAAGGTGTTGAGATCTGTCTTTAGTGCTCACATTGCCACTGCTCTACCACCTTTTTCTTTCATTGGAAGTCTGGCCCATCCCTCCTTCTGAAGCACACTAACTCTCTCTTTTATTTAAAGCTAAAAGAAGTCATGGGCACATTGATTTAAAAGCATTCAAACTAACATTTCTCCAATCACAGTCCAATTTGCTTTAAAAGGTATACTTTTTCTCTGTAATTGTGAGCTATAAGTCCTCTCCCATCGAACATTTCGAACAATTGGGAATGGTTTGGGGTGATCATTTAGGTGATCGCCTAGCCTGCTCCAGGGAGCAGAGATCTCTAATTGTCTTCAGTTATTTTAAACATCGTGAGTAGGAATCATGATACACTAAGTATTATTTTCTTTTCAGTTCTTCACACCTGGGTTTAAAAGTTGACTCTATCAGTTACTTGCTAAGTAAGTAACTTTCAGTAAATTGCTTAACTTTTCTCAGTATCAATTTTTCAATCTGCAAATTAGGTTTAAAAATGCTGCACCAGAAATGTGTTAAGAAACATTAAAGCTGATGAAGAATATATTACATCTTACAATGCTTAGAGCAACAAACAAACATTGATTTCATGTCCTATCTCCTTACCCCCTTTGAAAGAAGGTATTTTGAGTAAAGTAGTCTGTGACTCCTAATAACGTATTCTCAAAGCTACAACCTTTTGGAACTGAAACCTATTCTTCCCAAATAAAAACTCACTCTCTATTCCAGGCCCTTGCACGTCTTGTCTCCTACTCTTCCTTCGCCTTCCAGAGCACATGGTGTTTTATTTATTCGACCATGTATGGTTTGGTTCTGATCCTAGTTTCACAGAAACACATGTGCACACACATGCACACACACAGGTGTGTATAGATAAAACACAGATTCTTCCCTTAAGAAATCTGTAGTTCATGAAGGGCTCTGAACAGAAAAAGTCCATATACTTTTTCCTTAACCACATCTGCCTAAGGGTTTCACAAATACCTACAGGGAAGCAGGATTAGGGAATGTTGGTTAGTGGGAGATCACAGCAGTAGAATTATATCAATAATTATAGATTTATCTGTAAAAGAGTTGTGTATATACCATGCTTGCTTTAGTTTAATAAATAGCATATAGTTTACTCTGTAAAGTGAATATTAATTCTCATCTTTTTATCATCTTTTTGTGAACCCAAACTAAAATAAACTTTTCAGGAATTGAAAAGAGGAAAGTGAAGTAAATGGATACCAGTGATAAATGTAGTGGCATTTCAGTGCCTAGGGTGGGCAAATAAGGCTATAAGTTTTCCTGTCTGTTATATGATATCGATTGACAAATTGGTGCTTGTCAGTCTCCTGTAAAGTACCTCCTTCCCCTTCCCTGCTCTGCTTTTGTTCCATAGGAAATATTTTCTAGGCTCTTTTGACCTCAAGATTCTTGGCAGACTTGGCCAGTTGGAAGGCAATGGCCGAGGAATGAAGGACAGGACGAGCAAGTAATCCGCTGTATTCCTCTTCTTCTCTATTTCCTGTGGTGTCTCTGGCAGTGGCTATGTTTCCTCTGAATCAACAGTTTCTATTGGGCAGGCCAGCTGTGGTCCAGTCACTATGAACTATAGCCCAGTATATCCTCATCACTCCAGCCAGGTGAGAGGTGCTTCCTGCTGATGCTCATCTCTCAGTTGCCTCACTGCCTATTCTTTGGCTTCCCAGAGATGGTATGGCCTGTGTGATCAATTCCCAATATTACATTTCTTCACTTTTAAATGTTTACTGTGATTTCTGTGTTTGCTTTACACACAAGTCTAGTTCTAAGTGTACATGTGTGCTGTGTGTCTGTGTGACACTGTGAGCACAGTAGAGACAAAATTTAACTTATAAAATATATCCAACATTAACTGGCATGCAGTGGGTGTTTAATGTGCATTGCTTATAAATTAACTGTTTATGGTATCAGGAAAAATAACAATAGGTAAGTCAAGTATGGAAAATTTAGAGTAACTGCAATCATTTCATGACTTAAAAACTTTTTATGCTTCTCCACTGTTTTTGACACTGATACACATGTGTCAGAACAACAGCATTTAAAGTTTTATCTGACTAGGTATATAAATTATATATAGGTATTACCCATCATTCTTCAAGGGTTAAGGTGCATATTTGCTTTTTCACTAAATATACATACATATTGCCTGTTGTAAAAGAAATCCCTGTCTCCAAAATTCTAAAATTTGATCACACTTTGTTTGGCAATAATTAATATTTTCCATAGCATCATATTAGCTCTATTTGGAGTTTATAAGTCAAGTGAGGAAATAAAATTTATAAGAAGATATCACAATATATTACTTAATAAGATGCACAATGATTGGAGAAAAAAGTCACATTAGTGGAAGCTAGAGAAACCTGGGAAGCTTCTGGAAGGAAGTATTTCTTCATCTGGGTCTTGGTTGACCTCTCCCACATGTTATTCTCCCCTTCCCATTCGAGTACAGTATTCTTAGTTTTATTTGTCTGATATGTTGTGCTTTTACCTAAGTTTTAATATGTATCAAGAGCAGGTGGATTATTTGATCTATAACATCCCTATAAGATATAAATACTCCAAGTTATAAAAAAAAATTAGCAAATAAGGGGGAGGGTGAAGTGGGTAAAGGGGATCAAATATATGGTAGCTGAAGAAAACCGGACTTTTGGTGTAAACACAATAGAATATACAGATGTCAAATTATAATGTGCACCTGAAAATTATATAATTATATTAACCAATGTTACCCCATTAAACTTAATTAAAAAATTTTTTAAATAATTTATAACAGTAGAAAGGAGAAAAATAAGGTAGAGAAATGTTTTTAACCAAGTGCTTAGAATATTAAACCAATATTTTTAGGATGATTAATCAATGATGTGACAAGATGAGTGAAAGAGATAAAGAGGCTATTATAGTAATTAACATAAAAGAACACAAATGACAGTGGTCACCAAAAGAATAGAATGGGCACTTGAAACCTAATAAAGAACAAATTTTTAAAAAGAAATGTCTTCTTTGTTAATAACACAAATTATGCTAACTTATATACTAATGTTCTAAAAGAAAAGAGGGCTACAACAATGACTACAAGGTTTCCAGACGGGATACCTGGAGAAAAGATGATACTACTCACCGAAATAATCAAGGTAGAACCAGGAATGGAACTGGGCTAATGATTAATTTGGTAGGTAGGTGGAGTATGAAATAGTACTTAATATCCCAACTGAAATAACCAGCATGATGGGGAATTTCAACCCTGTAAAACCTGCAAACTAGATTGAATATTTGCCAAAAGGTACATTAAACATAATTATAGGTGCATCACATTTTTTTGCCCAGATAATTAGTTTGTCATATATTTTAGATTAAAAAAATACATTAAAAGGTCCATTAAAAATTATTTCTAATGCATCAATGAAGGGGGAACTCAATTTTTTGGTTTGCTTATAGAATTGACAGTAAGGAATGCTGGTTTTGCTCAAATAAGATGAAGAAATTCAGGATTCTCAAAGCAGTTACCAAGTATGATTTGTTGGCTTCATCTATAATCTTCTACATGCATGTACATTCCTGAAGAAATTTACACCCCTTCCTCCTAATGCCTTTGTAAAAGAGTGGAGTGCATTTCACTGCTTCCTCTTTAGTGGATTTAATTTTATTTTGTAATTAATAATAATGAGTTTGGGAATTATACTGTGATGCCTCTTGTTCTTGAATTTACATTGAGTCTTTTTATGAAAAATTAAAAACTCCTCATAGGAACTGATGTAGTTTGTTGCCATGGATAATTATCTCTAAATAAACTTCAGGGTAGTTAAGTAGACATGAACAGATGGAAATAAATTGATGGAAGTTGGCTATTGTGCCTCTTGGCTCCTGCTTATTTGTCACCAGTAGCATAACTTTTTTGTCTTGTCATGCCTGGAAGTTTTTGCACTTGAACTTTAACAATGTCAGCTGTATTCTTCTTCAGCTTGTATTAAAGTGAGCTCCAGGATAAAGCCCTCTACCAATCTGGCCAGACCATAATAGAGACCAATGGCCTAATCACAGTTCTCTAAGCCCCACCAAAAGGAAAGTTACATATATTGGTACAGCTTCCTAATCATGCCCGTTTACCTAACCTTCTGTTGGAATTGTAGGCAGGCTCTGTTAAGCATCACCATATCTCTACTAGTATTTTACACATGGGGAAAATAAACTGGGGTGGGGGCAGGGAGGAAATGATTCAGCCTAGTGTTTAGTCATTCATTGAGCAAATTACACAATTAGTTATTAAGTGCCAACTATTGACTAGACACTGTTCTGGACAGCAGGAATACTAAAGTGACACAACACAGTCTTTGCTTTAATGAAGCTTACCAGTCAGTAGGAGAGAGAGACAAGTCATGTGGAAATTAAAATGCAGTGCAATAAGCATAATCTATAGTGATAAGAAAGCTCAAAAGAGGAACATTTAATGCAGTCTTGGTGATGGAAAAATAGTTTCCTAAAGAGGGACATGTTAGTTGTGATCTGATAGATGAGTGAATGGTTGGTCAGGAAAGTAACATACCACCAAACTTACTGGCCATCCAATTGAGCTTGGCCCCTAGGTATTTCAGTTTAAAACAGTAAATGTTTATAGGGGCTCTATATATTTCTAACACTGATAGAAATTTCAGGAGGATACCAGAAAAAAATATAATACCAAGAAATCGGTCCTCAAAACATTGTAATTTTGTTGGTGAAAACAGAATCAAAACACTTCAACCAATTAGGATATAATACAGTAAAATTTGATTAAAAACTAAGATATATGATATAAATAATATTGTTATATGAGAGATACTCAGAGTTGTTCAATAAAAAGGTGGAACTAAACTGAAGCTTAAAAGATGGATGGGCAGTATAGCTGAAAATCTGTGTCTTCTTTTGATATCATTAATCTCATTTTAAATTTTGGCTAGATTCTATCTCTCAACATTAATTCTGAATACATTTTTTTTTTCAGACTGGTTCTTTTGGATTTTTTTTTCCTCCTCAAACCAATTCTTACAGGTTAAATTGTATCTCCCAGAAATATAGGTTGAAGTCCTAATCTATAGGGTTTGTGCAGATGTAATCAGGTTAAAATGAGGTCATACTGAATTAGAGTGGGCCCTAATTCAATATGGCTGGTATCCTTATAAGGAGAGAAAAAGGGACATAGAGGCACACAGAAGGTAGATGATGTAAAGACACGCAAAGAGAATGTTATGTGACTACAGAGATAAGAGCGATATGTCTACAAGCCAAAGAATGCCAAAGATTGCTGACAACACCAGAAGCTAAAAAAAAGGCATGGAACGGACTCACCCATAGAGCCCTCAGAAATAGTATGGCCCTACTGACACCTTGATTTCAGATTTCTAGCCTCCAGAACTGTGAGAGAAAAAATATTTTTTGTTTTAAGCCACCTGGTTTGTGGCACTTGGTTATAGCAACACTAGGAAACTAACACACAAACTGAACATGTGGCCCTTAAAAGCAATTTATCATTTATAAATACTTTGCATAAATAATATCATTAAGATTGCTTAAAATATCAAACTCTTTGAAAATAATTCAGCACCAGGATGCAGTTGAAGATTACTCAGAGTAGTTATTGCAGATGGTGAGCTTCTGAACTTAAGGATCAGGCCCTCCACAGCACCAGGCTCAGACATAATGACATAAGAAGCCAAAGAACATCAACTCTTACAGATGGTGCCAGGTTCTTTGGGACTCTGACTTTTCTCTCTCAGGAATATCATTTTAGAATAAAAGATCATAATATTTAAGATGATAATATTTTGCTCAATGAATACCAAAATTTAAATAGTATTTTGTCAGTTTTAGTTAGTCAATCAGTTTTACAATATCACACAGTTGTTTTGAAACAGAAAAACAAAAGGCTAAGTGGACAGGTAATACATAACGCACAATATTTGTAAGTATTATAAGTAATATGTTTAATTATTTTAGTATAAAGATTTTCCAAAATTTATTAGAATTCCTGAAAAACTTCAAATAACTGAGAAAAATAAAATGGAAGAGACTATCAATACAAGAAACAATATTTATAAATATGTGGGACAATGCCTAGATTTGTTAGTTCATGAAATTAAAAGTAAATGTTAGCATAATTTTAAAATATTAGAATAAAAAAACTAATATCAGATATTTAAGAAATACTTATTTTATTGATAATGGCATTGAAAACATCCTGCTAGCTCTACCTTGAAAATATAGGTGGAATCTGACCACTTCCATAAACATTCCAGCATTTAACTGGTCTCCCTGCATTTATTCTTACTGCATAAGAGTCAACACAATAGCAAAAGTAATTCTGCTAACAAGTCAATTCATATAATTTCTCTGCTTAAAACTTTCTAATGTCCCCCTATCTTATCTAGGATGACAAATAGCCAGAGCCCTGACAGAATTCTTTAAGGCCATGTAAGATCTGGACTCTGTTAACATGTCTGACCTCCTCTCCTCTCCCACTGTTCCACTAGTAGACTCCCTGTTCTTTCTGAGACCACGACCGTGCTGCACATGTCCCTGCCCAGGCAAGATACCATATAATTTTCCCCTTGCCTCTTCAAGTCTTTGCTCAACAGTCACCTTCTCATCAGATTTCCCAGACTATTAAATGGGATCTTTCATCTTCTGCATTCCCTAGCTCCTTTCTTGCTTTATTTTCCTCCAATGAACTTCCCTTCAAGTTGTACGACATCATTTGCTTATTTATTTTATTTTCTGTGTTCTTTCCCAGTGGATATGAGGTCCTTGGGGGCAGGAATTTTCATCTAACTTCTATATTTTGATGCATAGAATTGTGCCTGGAATATAGTAGTAGGCATTTAATATGTATTAGTGACAAGATGAGCTATTTATCTTAGCATTATTTAAAATAAAAATTAGAAACAACCTACAAATTAAACAAAGAAATGACTAAATGAATAAAGATGCTTTTCATTGGATTATTATGTGCCTATTAAATTATTAATTAACTACATTGTTTGTATAAACACAATAAAAAAATTTTAACAGTAGAAAACAATAAAGACAACTGAATCACTTAACATTACTGAACTTTACACTTTAAAACATCTAAGATGGTAAACTGTAGTTATGTGTATTTTACCACAATTTTTAAAAATTAAAAAAATAAAAAACTTATTCTAGATCATAGAACAAGATCATTACAGTTTGGGGAGCAGCACGATTAGCTTATAATAAAGTTGATGTAAATTTAAACTGCAAAATCTAAATACCTATCCTAAAACAATGTTTTTACATTATTAAATATCTTAAAATTAGGTAATGTGGGAATTTCTGAATGTAATAGGATAGTTGCCTAGGAGATCAAATTCTGTAAAATAAAAGACTGCATCTAGAAACCATTAACTTCTAGTGTCTTAATAAAAAAATGGCCACAAGATTCCAAAATGTAAATTTTTTTTATTTTTTGCTGCTTATCTCTGAAATCCAAATGCTGAAAATTATATGAATGCATATTTTGTATTCTGCTATCCTACTATCTCATATTCTTTTATTCTCTCTTTGATAACCTATGACATCCACATATCTCCTATTTCTCTTATCCAGGGCCCTGGCAAGTGCCTATAGCTCTCTTTCTTCTTTGTGCCTTCACTATCAATAGTTTGATTCCAGTTTAACTTCTTACTTGTTTAAGAAAAGGACACCACTCAAATACTTATTTTGGCAAAATGCCTCAGAAACTTGCCTGTGGAGAAAAATATTATATGCAGAGCAAATCAGTATATTATGTATGGTGAGAAAAGATTAAAAAAAAATTCTTTTGAGAAACTCTAGGAAAGTTGAGGTCTCTTTGTTACCTTTACAACAGACTTTCACACCATGAGGATAATCTTTGATAGTTAGATAGAAAACAGCCAAGTGTCACCCCTGTTATCCCCTTTTCAAAGCGCCCTGCCCTAAACAGCCCCGGGAATAATAACAGATGTGCCTGTCTAAATGTAACACTGCCACTATCAGGTATATTGCTAAGGGGCAGACTCACACTCTTTGTTGATTTTTATAAGATGAAAACATTTAAATTATGAGTACTCACACTTGCCCATTTCAGACAACTCCACTCCTTGCCTTTTAAGGAGTATAGACCCATGAGTATATTATTTATATTTAGTTGAGTGACTACAAGTGAGAGAAACAAAATCCAACCTGATTCCCTTTACAACAAACTCTGACAATTTAGATGTCTAAGAAGGAGCTAAATGGGGATAGCTAACTGCTTTTGAACCATAGAGTGAAAAGTGCCATACTGGAAGAAGGTTTAGTTACCATATCTTCTGGTTTGCCAAGGGAGGCTGAGATACCTGGATTTTAAAATGAAATATCCTGACTTTCAAAGGTTGGCAACTAATTTAAAATTTTCAACAGTCTGTGAAGGCCAAACTTAAAATGCCCTTGGGCTATATTCAGACTAATAGTCATTAAGTTGTGACCTCAGCTTTATGTACCAAACAAGCAGCAGCAAGAGAAGGGGCTGGCAGGCAAAGATAAGAGAGAGCTTTAGGTAACTCTTCTATGGAGTGGGAATTTGGAGATAAAGAAATGCTTAAGGGAAAATTTTAGGGATGTTTCAATGTAATGGTGGTTTAACTGCATTTGTAAACCAAAACACCTTTAATGCTTTTTAAATTGTATTTGTATTTTTTTCTTTTAGATATGATAACATGATAATATTGGCTTTAAAGTAAGAGTAAAACAGCCTGGCTATATATGCCTACATCTGTAAATGATAGATATTGTACAGTTAAGTTTTTATAAAAAGATCATATTAGATTTTGTGTCAGAGTTTATGATAAAACCATAGCTCTCAGGGACTTGGTAAGATCCTTGAAGCTGTTCAAATACAGCATAAAGGTGTAGTGCATCGCAAGGTTATTACTATTTCCAGCCAGCAGATCAACCCAGTCCAGAGGATGAGTGCTGAAAGATGGACTAAAAATGATTCCATGCTAGTTTTCTGATATTCATCGGACACACATGCATACATGCACACACACATTTGCCTAGCTGTATAATAGATACCTCATATTGGTAACACCACTGAAAAGGTATTTGTAAATGATTCTTCCACTAAGTCATCAATTTACCTCTACATAAGGGCAAAAATCTCTATTGTGCAGGCTGAAAAATTACTGCTTGGCTATCGCCCATGGGAACATAACGCTGGAACAATAAGCTTTCTACTTCTGTACCACCACCACCACCACCACCACCACCCCCTACCGCTTGCACAACTGACCTGTGAGTTGACAGTAAAAAGAAGAAAAATAGACTTGTTTGTTCGAACAGGATAAGGAATAGAGGTTTAGGGCTTAAAAACCCTGTACCTCTACATTTCAGGGCTACTTAATTTGGGGTCTGTGTACCCCTGGCAGACCCAGCTGGCTGAATAAAGAGTGTGTTTCCTATAACTCACTGATTTCTGGTGGTCCATATCTATTGGGGGCTGGCAGCTACAACACTATTATCTAATCAACGAACTAGAATAAATTTTACAATCAGTCTTTAAATAGGGCGTCATCATGAAAGACCACATTGGACATTGTTAACTATTTTACTCATTTAAATTCAGTTTTTAAATTTAATTCTAGCAGTCTCCATAACACTATAAATATTTCTTGTAAAATCTATAATCCACATTGGGTTAAATGAGAGAATATAATTTTATTTAAAGAACACAAGTTTTGAAATTAGCAAGGCCAAGGTTAGATTGTGACTCTATCACTCACTGTATGATATTGAGTACCTCATTTAACATATCCAAGAACAAATTCTAGCTCTCTAAAATGAGGTAGGATTCCTTATATGATAGGGTTGTTAAAAATTTTACAAGATACTTGTAAATCATCTAGAACAGTGAAAACAACAGAATTTATTTTGCCATTTTTCTCTTAAAAATGAAAATATTGTTTAAATCCAACTGTAGAGAGTATAAATAATCGAGTACCTTTGGGACTTTATAAAATAGATTCCAAGAGAGCCACAACTCGAACATAATGGGACCACCCTTAAGGTGTGACTGGAACACCCTTAGAGCATGACCGGACCACTCAAAACCACTGAAATATCCACCAAGACTGCAGTATGTAAGCCAGGACCCCCTGGATAAACTCCAACTGCTGGAGCCAATAAGTATAAGGATTCCACTCTGTAAGAACCATATAATCCAAACACCTCAGACAGATGTTGCTCAAGCCTGACCAGAAAGCACCACTGATGGATACGCTGAGAGCTGAAGACTGACTTTCTGTTCATTGTAGCTGCTGGCTTGAACCAACTTGAAATCTTCCATGTCACCAGTCAACAGAGTTCTCTTTGGAGATGCTAAGGACTTTCATCCCTTCACTCTGTCATGTAAGACTCTGTACTTCTCTTCTCTGTGTGTTGTGTGTTAACCTGCATGATACCTGATTGGTTTATCTGAGATGGTTTCATTCAATAAACATGGCATTGTGCAAAGACACAAATGTGTTCAAGGGCATTACATCAGTAATTGCTTTCCTTGCTCATGACACCAACTAAAATGATTTTTTTTAGAATTATTCTTGCATAGTTGTGAGAGACCATGTTTTCCCCAGAAACAGTTGCTAATTTAGAAAGAGGTAGCAAAATCAGAACAAACAGAACAAAGGGGATAAAAATAAAAATAAAAGATTGGACTCGAGGGCCTAACAGAGTTAAAATCTCTTCTTTATTTTTTTCTAGGCAATTTTTATTTATTTATTTATTTATTTATTTATTCATTCATTCTAATTTTAATTATAATTTTTTTCAATTTCAGTTGGCATTCAATATTACATTAGTTTCTGGTAGACAGCATAGTGGTTGGACATTTATGTAATTTACAAAGTAATCCACCCCCATATGTCTAGTACCCCCCCTGACACCATACATAGTTATTACAATATTACTGACTATATTTTTTATGCTGTATTTACAACTCCATGACTATTTTGTAACTGCTAGTTTCTTATCCCCTTCACTTTTTTTACCTAGCCCCTCAAACCCTTTCCCCATCTGGCAACCATCAGTTTTTTCTCTTCATCTATGAGTCTATTTCTGTTTTGTTTGTTCATTAATTTTGTTTTTATATTTCATATATAAGTGAAATTATATGGTATTTGTTTTTCTCTGTCTAACTTATTTCACTTAGTATAATATCCTCTAAGTCTATTTGTGACAATGGAGTGAAATTCTCTTAAAAACTTCAATCTGCACTTTGGAACCACGAAGGACTGTACACTAGGAATAAAGCTGAACACCAAGTACCTCAGTTCTTGCTGTGACTAAAGCCCAACACTGAATTAACTCAATCCCTGAAAATAGATTTAGGAAATCTTAGCTTTCTACTGCCCCAACCAGATTGCCAGAAAAACATATCTCCTCTCTGGAGGAAGATATTATCATTCTAAGTTAGAAATCATTGCTACAATTTTTCATGTGCAGTATCCAGTATTCAATCAAAAATAATCTTGCTTATGAAGACTCAAAACAATATTTAAAAAAAAGCAGACAATAACTATAGAGCTATAAAAACTTGAGAAACAAAGTTAAGTCACTGGGAAACAGTTTGACCCTTTCTGGTCTTGGCTTTATTAAGCAAGGCTGCTTTGCAGATTTGTGACATGGTCAGTCACATAGAGCTCGATACTTAGACTAAGCTTGATTTAGCACTCTATTCTTGCCTATTGAAAGTTTTAATAGTTTTGAACAAAAATCTGGTGTTTCCATTTTGCACTGTGTCCCACAAATTATGTATTTAGTCCTGCTTTTAAGATGTGTTAGGTGAGATCAGAGCTTCTCCTGCCTCAGGTACTTCCCTCACATGCATGAGTTAATCAGCATTTCCTGAATATTCAAAGGGGACCCTCAGGATTCCCAGAATTCTCTATGAGGCTATCTCCTCCCCTGTACTTGCCTTTGCAAACAGAGAGTCTACTGGGATCTCCGTCTTTCACCAAGGCCAGCAAACTCTATCAAGGCAAGAATCTAAGGTAATTATAGGAATACCTCATATAGTCCTTTGCTGCCTGATGCTCAGCGTCTTAAAAACAGTTTATATCTTGCCTAGCTTTGTTGTTATTTCAGGCAAAATAACTTATCTCATCCTGATTGACAAACAGCATTTTTGATAATAGCCCCAAAATCTAAACATCCCCAATGTTTATCAGCAATAAATGGGTAAATAAATTGTGGTATGTTCATAAAATAAATACTATTACAGACATAAAAAGAAATAAGATATAATCACATTCAGCAACAAGATTGAATCTCAAAAACAAAGTAAAAAAATAAACACATAAAATAATGCATGGCTTACAACTTTAAAAAAGTCAAAAGTAAACTATTGTATTAGAAGTCAGTATAATGGTTATCTTGGAAAAGAAGGGAGGGAGGGTCATGATCCCAAAGGACATAAAGGAGTTTTCTTTGCCTCTGGCAGTGTTCTTTTTCTCAATGTGAGTGGTGGTTATACAAGTGATCTCTTTGTGATAATTACTGAGCTGTACATTTATGTTTGGTGTACATTTCTGCATTCATGATGAAGTATAGCACAGATAATATTTTAAAAAACAGATAGTAAAAGGGAATATACATATATATGTATATGTATATATACACATATGTATGTACACACACACACACACACACACACACACACACACATATATGTATGTATCTTTCACAAAACTCAGAATTCCAATGAGCACATTTGGAAAACATTTTGGTTAAGAGATGTGGGATATCTTTGCCAGGAATATTTTAAAATTCCTGAGACACCAGCTGTAAGATGTCTGTTGAAGCAGGGTGTTTTTAGACGTTAATATACATTGTTATGAAGCATAATATGTGTCAAGAAATCTTTCTGCTAAAACAAGCCACATTTCACCAAATTGTTTCCTTGTTTATGGAGATTTTTAAGTGTATTTTTTGCTATCATTTGATTAAAATACTTAGTATATAACTAATATCTTAGTCTGGATTATTGATTGGTGGCCTGACATTTCCCTTTGAAGTTCACAGATTTGTAGCCAGTTCAGCTCAAATGCCCAGCTTTCTCCACATATGTAGTTTATGTGGCACGGCTGATGGCTAAGAGAAAACATGGGCTCTAGCTTTGTTTTGTTATCAAATCAAATGTGAAAATGTCACAACCAGTGAGTTTTGTTTTCAGATATATGTTTGTACAGATCTGAAAGTGAACCTAAAAAGTGAAACAGATATGAAGAACAAAAGAAATTCTAAATTCTCAACCTTTAGGGGTTTCGATATTATCAATTTGCCTCTGTTGTCTAAACAAAATCCTACAAAAATATATATTTTTTTATTACCATTACCTTTGGGGTATAGAAGGTCAGGACAACTCTAGTTAGCAAGTTAATAGTAATATTAATTATTGTATTTTGAACTTGATAAAATGAGATATTTGGATTTGTATTATTTAAAGGCTTTCAAGAAGATAATGGACAATACATGTCATCCTCCCCTACAGATAGCAAAGCCATTTGGGGTATTATGAAAGGGAAAGTATTGGAAGGTAAAAGTTCAGAATTGGATTCTTCATCCCACCACTTACAAACTGTGTTACCTTAATCAAGTTACCCAATTTATTTATTTTTATTCCCCACATCTATGAAATGATGATAATATTGATAACTGCCTCACTGGGTAGTTACACATATAAAATGAGAAGAAAAAAAGATGTCCTATGTGCAAAAATGTATGACTATCATCTACACAACAAGACTCTTATTTTACAGAAGTGAAAACTAAAACTCAGAAGCTAAACAACCTGCCCAAGTTCACAACTGATTAAATTCCTTATGTTTAATGTTCCCTTTTATTGAGTAAACTGACTCCTTCCTTCACATTTCTATATAGTGCTGCCTTTGCTGGTGCTGTGAGGACCTCAGCCACTAAGCTTAGTCAGTAAAGTATTCTGAGTGGTGTGAATGGAGGAACTTTTCTGGTGGGAAAGCCAGAGTCATTGCAGCACAGTTTGAATTTTCATTAAATAATGGAGTTGTATCAGCATGGGTGAACATTATAATTTTTCATTCACAGTTTTCACAGTCTTTAATCATAATTGCCCTTAACATGAGCAAAATCTTTTCACTAGATCTTATCACCTAATTTACTGCTATTTGGCTGATGTGATTCTCAGCAATAACAGGTAAACAACAATCAAAAAAATAGATGACAACTTCTAGCTTCCCATTGGGGTTCAAATTTACCTGAAGTTCTGATCCAGCTTTCCATCTCGATGATTCTTCTTTTGTTCACAATAAACTTCCCTCACTTGTCTTCCCCTACCATGTTTCTTCTCATTTCACATGTGGAAAATACTTTCAGGTAATGAAGTAAGGCCATTATGTGGAATGAAAAAGAGACCAGTGTTGATTAAAAATATACATGAAACCTTTTTACAAGTTATGAAGTGCTGTACAAATTTAAGCAGCTATTGAAATGGAGAAAGACATCTATTGATTTTGATTATAAAAGATTTGGGGGGCATAAACTTCTAAACTATAGGTGATGGAAAGTTAAGAAAAAAAAGTAACAAGAAGAGAATCTCTAACTTCCTAGAACTCATATTCTCATTATGTAGACAATTTATATATCCATAAAATATCAAATAACAACAATTAGGCATTGTAGGATTAAACACAGAATTACTTAGAATAGGAATTTAAAAAATTAAGCTGAAGAAAGTTGTACTTAAACTGAGTTTTGAATAATAAGAATTATCATTAATGAGTGAAGGAGGTCAAAGGTACAAGCTTCTAGTTATAAGATAAATTAGTCTTGAATGTACAATATACAACATGGTAACTATAGTTAACAATTCTGTATTGCATATTTAAAAGTTGCTAAGAGAGTAGGTCTTAAAATTCCTCATCACAAGAATAAAAAAACTATATGCATGGTGATGAATGTTAACTTATTGTGGTAATCACTTTGCAATATATACATAAATCAAATCACTATATTTATATCTATAACCAAAATAATATATGTTAAAAATATCTCAATTTTTTTTTAATTGAGATATTGCTACATACCTATCAAATGTCTAAAATCTAATACACTGACATCAAATGCTGGTGAGGGTAGAGCAACAGAAACTCTCATTCATTGCTACCTGGAGTGGTAAGTGTCAGAGCCACTTTGGAACGCAGTTTGGTAGTTTATTACAAAACTAATTATATTCTTACCTTACAATCCAGTCATCATGCTCCTTGGTATTTACTCAAATAAATACTCAAAAAAAATTACTCAAAAAAATTTATGTCCACATAGAACACTATACACGAGCATTTACAGGGTGAGGGGAAAAAAAAAAAAAAAGGAGGGGAAGAGGTAGGAGGAGAAAGAAAAGGAGAAGAATGAGAAGAAATATTTCCACAGTGGAAGGTAAAGAATACCATGAGCAAAATCAAGGAAGCAAAAACAAACCTCTCATGATTGCAGAGGCTGTGTTAGGGAAGCTGTGGTGGAGATATGAAAAAATTTGGCTGACTTTTTGGCTGACTTTTTCCTGCTAAATAATCAGACAATTTCTAGATAGTAAAGAACCATTGGAAGTCATACAAAAAAAATGATCGTCCTATCTCAGTGACCTAAGCTTCATGTACACTCTGTCTCAGAATTATATTTCAAACCATGTCATAAACAAAATGACTTCTTTCTTTTAGAGCCTAACACAAAGCTAAAATGGATTGAAGATACTGTTAGATATGTATTCTTTTAACATCGAATTAGAAATTAGAGACATCATCTCCCTTTGCCACACTCATTAAGCACCACACATGCTCTCTGCAAGCACAGGTGATGCATACTGATGAAACCTAGTGCACTGGGTTTGTGTTTATCCCCTAATTTACCTTAAAAGCATGCTGTATGAATAGTTTAAAACAGGAGAGGTGTTTCCTGGTATCTACCCAAATGAACCAGAAATATTCCCAATTGTTTTGCATAGTGTATCATGGACAGAGGGTAATTCTAGGAATTCTTGAGTGCTGTCAGAGTTTATTAATGCAGGAGTTTAAGAACAGGATTCCCACAAATGTAAATTATATTTTACTTAAAACATCAAAACTATCTTGGACAACCAAATGAATATTTTTTAATTAATGTTTTTTTTATTATTCAATCTAAAAAACATATTATATGTTTACAGAAAAAAAGGCAACAATTTTCTCTCTGTCTCTCAACAAAAATACTTAACGGAAAATACTGTCTATGACACAGTAATAGAAAATACATTAGAAAATATATATAGCATAAAACTAAATATATGCAATTATTGACCCCCAAAAAACATTTGGAATTTTCAAAACAAATAAAAGCTTTTATCATCATCATTGTTGTTATAGGCAGTGAATTATTTGTAATTTAATAAGCAGCTCTCAGCGGTGGTGTTTTGATTTAAAGCTTTTCTTAAAACACATTTTTAAAAATCACTTAAGACAAACATTTAGAACCATTTAGTAAATCATTTTATTATATATATTCATTTGAGGAAAAAAGAGAAAATATAAAAAAGAAGAACATTTTAAAAGAGGGGCATTTACCTGACTGATTAAAGATTATATGAATACAGACACAGCCCTAGATTTTCTAAGGGGCAACTTTAGGCCACTTGTTGTATTTTCTCTCCATCCCCCGCTATCTCCAAATTGTAGAGCAATCAGTGCTCTTTAAAGAACAAACTAAATACTTAATACATACATTTTTACTAACTAATTAGAAAACCTTCAGCACTGCAAGAAGTGATGTTCCAGATACTGCCTATATTCTAAATAGCAAAATTTGAAAGATCACCCCAAAGATCACAAGCTCCTAAGTCAGCCAAAACCAAAACTATTCATACTTTTCTGAAAGCAATCATTGGCCCTAATGCAAGAGCCTAAGAATTGGGGATGATTCTAATAGGTTAAAGGTCAAGACCCAGGTTCACATACTGCAATTGGTTTTAGAGGACTTTTAGAATAATATTTTTTCCTCTAGGACAACCTCAGAGACATAAACCAGATAATAGTGACAGTTAGAGAATAATTTTGGAAATTTCTAGGCACAGGTGAGAGAAAATTAAAGGCCAAAAATTTTATATAAAAGAAGCTTAGAAAGTACTCCTTTTGCAACATTTCTAAGTGCAAATGTAAAAAGCAATTTTACACAGAAAACTACTAACTGGAATTTGCAAATAAAAATAAAGCTTATCTCAACTACATCAATCTATATGTACCTCTGTATAATTTGTTTTATATATGTATATATAATGTGTGTGTGTATACATGTATATATATACATATACATACATTATATATATATATACATATATATAATATATATGTATGTGTATTCATATCTAGACAGCTAGATCCATTCAATTGTTATTATGTATTGTATCTATTTCCAGGAAACATAGATGTATTATGCATAATTTTAAGACAGGCTCCAAGATTCTCACTCTCAAAACTACACACTCCATATAGTCCTCTCCCATTGAATATAAATGGCACCTGTGATTATGGTGGATGTAACTCCTGTGATTAAATTATATGGCAAAGATGAAGGAATTTTGCAGATATAATTAAGGTCCTAAATCAGTTTGAGTTCATCATTAAGATGAATATTTTGGGTAGGCCTGACCTATTCAGGCAAGCCCTTTATAAGAGAGTCCAGGCTTTCTCTAAAAGGAAAATTCAAAGTAAGAGAAAGTCTGTTGGCTTCAAAGAAACAAACTGCCATGTTTTGAATAGATCCATGTGGCAGGGAACTATAGAAAGCCTCTGGTAACTGAAGATGACTTCCAGCTGACAGCCAGCAAGAAAAGAGACACTTCAGTCCTGCAACCACAAGGAATTAAACTCTACCAACAACTAGTAAGTTTGGAAGAGAACTCTGAGCTTCAAATTAGCATGTAGCCCTAGCTGACACCTTGATTTCAGACTTGTAAGACCCTGAGCAGAGAATACAGCTATCTATGCCTAGTCTAGACCTCTGACCCACAGAAACTCTGAGATAATAATGGGTTTATTTTAAGCTGTTGAGTTTGTGACAATATGTTATTCAGGGTAAAAACAAACAAAAATCTAATACAACAGATTCGTATTAAATAACTATTATTTTTGTTGCTATTTATCCCCCTTTTTCCCCCTTATTCTAGAAATTAATCTCATTTATTTTAGCAAATTAGTCCTCTCAAACTTCAACCATGTGGTCTCTTAGAGGTCATTATTTACAGTATTGTCTTTCCCTGACACCAGAACAAGTCCTGTGACCATTCACATCAATGTAGAATGCAATCGTGGTAACTCAGCATGCTGTGTGGTCCAAGCATAACCAAGTCTATAATTCAGGCCTCTTGGTTTATGCATCCCTTTACAGAATGGTTCTTCGAGTAGCCAATAGGAAAAGTGCTTTTTCAGTCACTAATCTGGAATTACGTACATGGCTCTGTTCTCTAACTCATGGAGAAAGTCTGACTTGTGATAAGGGATTATAAAAACAACAACTAGGAAAACGGTGCAGAGGAATGATGGCAAGAAAGAGAGCTCTGACAGCAATAAAATCCCCAGTTCTAATCCTCAGATCTGGCCTTGTCCCCATCCTATTCTTTTTTCCATTACTTATGCTCTCATAAATTAGTTTTTGTTGAATTTTTGTAACAAAAAAATGCTACATTTTGTTTTCATAAACACAAGTACTGTTCATTATCTCACTTTCTCACCCAAAAATTTCTAACATGACATCCGTTATTTTTTCTCTTGCTACAGAAATTTAAACTAGAACAGGTAAATCTTTGCTCTTTTTTCTGTGCCAAAAGCTATAGCATAATCTTTCCTCTTATTAAGTATGGGGAGAATAGAAATGCCAGTCAAGTATTAACCAAAATGAAAGACAATTGAGACGCAGATATGTATTTATTAAGGTCTTCTCTCTTTTTTATTCTCCACAAAGTTCGTTTTGTCAGAGAATCTGTTTTTTTGAGTAAGAATTTAAAAATTCTCAAATTGATGATGTCATTATGCCCCAGAATGAAACCACCAGACCCACCAGGCTAACCGCTGAGAATGAAGGTCAATACAGACAGAAGATGACCAAGGTACTGACTTAGTTTACAGAACTCCTAATTAAAAGAAGTTATGAAATCATTTCAGGACTGTGTGCCAAGTCATCTAAAATTGAGGATTCTTGACACTCTGGAGTTTGATACTTGTATATTTAGGTAGCTCATCCACAAGACATATTTATCTAGAATCTTATCCCTAAATCCTCATTGGTAGTAAAAGGTTATGCTCTTTAGTTTGTGACAGTATCAATAAGGTGTTCTAAAGTTCCAAGACCTATTAAAATAAGAGTTTTGTTCATGTGAGAGCTTAGGCAAATAGAACTAAGAGGTCCTATCTTTTATTTTAGACCAGCTTCTACATTTGATTTCCATCTTCGTGATGTAATTACTACACATCAATAATATATTTCTCCTATCTTTGTTCCTACCCACCACATTAAATTTGAAAAGGAAATTTATATTTTTCTTATGTGAACTTGAAAATATCGGTCGTAAGAATTAAGAAATATAATTGACTTTCCCTACTGAAAGTAAAGTAAGGAAGTGAACAATGATTCTTTCTTCAAATCCTTCTTGTTCAGGGTCCATCTAAAAGAGTATCATCTTAAACTCAGTTGCTGATACCTTGAGAACCTACCAGCAGTGGTAGAAATTGTTAACTGAATGATTTAGGGATGTGAAAAAGTATAAAATATGGCCTGTACTCTCAAAATAATATAATTGGTAGATAGAAAAAAGTTGAACACATAAACTTCTAAGGAATAATAAAAGATTTGTATAATAGCCTCATGAAAGAGTTTAATACATATTTGTAAATAAATGTTAGAAATATGCATTTTATAATTTTTAACTTCTCTAGGATTCAATATCTTCATGAATATAATGCAGACAGTAACTTGCCCAAAATGAGGATTAAATGGGATGAGCTCTAAAGTGCTGATGCCATGTTGATATACAACAGATCCTCAATATGTGGTACTATTATTATTACTCTTACCTTTTTTATGGACTATATAGTTGCCCTTTTCTCTATAGGCCAAGCAATAAATGTAAAAAATCTAAACCTGTCAAAGTAAGATGATTGTTCAATAGAGTAGACTATCAAATCTATGTCGTTAGAAATAAGATATGAACTCAGGAGCTTAAGTATAGCCCAAAGAAACTTCTGCTGAAAGGAACTGAAAAGAGAAAATAACGTAAGTTGATCCATATTTCAGGACTGAAATAACCTGAAAGAAATCAATTAAGTAATCAAAAGCAGATTAACTAGAAAAAGCAAAGAATAAGAATGAGAAAAGAGACCTCTACACATGTGAAACCTGTGATTTAAGGGGCTACTTGAATTTCAGATCAAGCAAACAGCAAATCTGTACCTATAGCCCCTCATCATTTAATCCTCAGGATTCCCCCCAAAGAAACATAAGAACTAAGCAAAGAAAAAAGTGCTTGTTCAGCAAACAGCTTCAGAAGAAATAGTTTACCTTCTAAACACATTGACAAACCTAAGACACTTCAATCTAAAAATTCTGGCACTAACACTGTATGAATGCCAGTCCTACAGAGCCCAGGCAGAAGGGACGGTGCTGCCTCCATCACTAAGCAGAGAGAATCAACCTAAGATTTATGTATATAAAGATGCATAGGAGAAAATGAAATGAGAGGTGACAGTTCAAGTGTGAGCCTTATTTTAAGCTCAGTAAAGCAGAATTGAATAACAAACTGGTATTTGTCATTTTAGAGGTTTGTCTTTGCAAGATTTTGTTAAATTTGCAAGATTGTTCGTCTCTACAAGAATGGTTCTTACTAGTTGAGCACTGGTCTGAAAAAGGTACAGATCTAAACCATAAAATTTTCTCTCATATTCTTGATAAATAAAATTAGAACTCTTGATTAAAACTGCCAGAATAATACAGAACTGGTATTAATAGACATGTTTAAATGAGACAAGTTTTTAAAAATATGAACCTGGTGTCATTATATAATCACTTAATTCAGAATTCAACCTTGCATATTTACTTATATTTTATTTTGCTTCTAAGTAAGTAACTAAAAAATAAAATAAAAAGATAAAGGAAATGAAAAAAATTAAATAGTGCAGATAATTACATTTACCACTATACTCAGCAGGCATACACCGTACTTTTGAATGACTGCAAAATGAAGATGTACAGCTCCTGCTATTTTAGCTTTTTTCATTTCCCTCATGCCTCTCTGTGTGATCACTTTATTAAAAGTGATTCAAACATTTAAAAATTAATATGCACATACATATATCTCCACACACATATATATATATATATGCATGCATGTATATTTATACATATATATTTTCCCTTACTATAGCTTTTAAACACATACCAAATACTTGTTCCCACTAAAAAGAAAAATCACTGTATACATTATACGTTTATAGGTACTCAGTACCGTATAGGGTTATGTATTTGAAAAAGCATCTATTCTGTACCCTATGGAAATTTCAGAGGTTTATTCAGTTTAATTTTGACTCTATGTAGTTTTAACTTTATGCCTAATCTCTACCAAAACTGTCTCTATGCTTGTTAACGTATGTAAGAAATAAGCTTTCTGGACACTGGAAAACTGAAGCAGAAACAACTCAGCGCTGACTCTTTTTGTAATCATAGACGATGAAGTGTTTCACAAATCTGGAGGGTCTCTGATGAACAGAAGTAACCACAATTCAAATATTAGTTTTAGGTAAAATAATGTTTAGAAAGAGGGGAAAGTGTTTGATCAGAAGCTTTCAGAGAATGCTCATATAGTTGTCAAAATCGGATAAATATGAGAATGGAAAAAGAAGCCCTAAAAAGACTGAGAAATCGGAAAACAGTAGATAAAAAAGTAGTAGGACCAATTTTAGAAAAACTTAAAACAGAAATAAGAAAAGTCAGGCAATGAGTCAGAGTAGTGCAAGCGGTTTTGTGAAAACACAAAGTTGAAGTAAAGGAGAGGGAACAAATCAGTGTCTTATTGGGGTCAGAGTGCTTCTAAATGAGAAAAACTGTTCACGGAAATGTCTATGAATAGAAACTGAGCACAACTGCTCTGGGGATCAAAAGGTTGCTTTTAGACAGAGGACCTCAGCATTATTAGGATGTGGGGGGAACTTAGCCCCAAAACTTCCCTTCTTTTTTGAGTGTAGGCCAAAAGGGATATTAGAATGTGATGAAAGGAAATCTAAGAAAAGCTAAAATGATGTGCTTGATGGGGGGTTACTTTCAACTACAGAATGAACTAAACCACTAGCTAGTTATAAATATTGAGGCTGTGGGCAAAGAGAATGAGCAGCCCAATATATAAGTCAAACTGAAAATAGCAATGTGTAAATATCTGATTCCTGGAGGAGAGTGAAACCTACCAAGTGTATACTTGCTTTTCTCATTTATCTAATTTGTGATCTAAAACCCCCAGATTGGTGAGATGAATAGAGTAAAGAGATGGAAGGACAAACAATGGGATCAAGCTAAAATCAAATCAAGATAGTACTGTGGGCTGCTCTGCAAACTGGAGATAGACCTTTAATGCTTGCCCAAGCCTTTGCCTTAAATATGATCAGAGCTTGTCTCTTAAAGGAAAGGAATATCCCAGACATTTTGGCCTTGATTCTCTTTGAACTAAAGCTTCAGGCATTCTCAGCAGATTCTAAACTAGCAAGTGACAAGCAATTCATATTCATACAGAAGAGGTACAAAGTCTCATAGAATTAGTACCTTTTTTTTCTTAATAATTCTTTTTAATGTAATAACTTTGTCATGACAAAGTAGTTTCTAAATTTTTTCATATGGCTAAAATGTTTAGAATATCAATTAACCTAATAGATAGAAGTCTCAAGTTTTAGAATCAAATACAGATTTTGGTCTCAGCTTTTCCACTTAGTGGATATAAGGTTATGTAATTTCTGTAAAGTCAATGAGCTTTAGTTTTCTCACTTGTTTATTACAGATAAAAAAATAGCTAGCTTGAAAATTTGTTGAGCATATGAAATGAGATGATACATGTAAATACTTAGGACTCTGTCAAAAAATAAGTACTCAATAACTCCAATTATTATTTATACATCTCTTGAAAATACATTTTAAGCTTTGTTTCTAGATCCCATATGAGGCTAGTACAGGTTACAGCAGAGACATCAAGTTTCACTTTCACAGTTTTAATATGGAACTCAGTAGGTACTTATATACCTACTATGGTACAGTATCTTTACTTACTAGAGCTTTAAAATGTAAAGGCATTAAGTTAACAGCAAAACAACATTGATTCCCACAACTTTACTGTAATCACACAATTGAGCCCTATGTAAAGATAAGCAAACATGCAAACAAAACATTAATATCCTAAGGGGGAAAATTAAAAGTGATAAATTGAATTTTTGAGGGCTTGTTTATTTTCAAATAAAAGATTCAAGCCACAATATTTAAATATCTTTAAAAATCAAATCAATCATTAAATATCACATTGAATGCTGTTAGACAAAATCTAAGAACATATTTTCAAGTCATAAATATTAATAAGCCAAGTTTGACTTCAAATTTTAACAGGACTATATCAGCCAGATGTTCTTCCATTTATTTCTGTTATTTTGATTTCTGCACAGGTATTTATTCTACCATAAAAATGCCTTCAAAGATTATAAAAATAGCACTAGAAATTGAAAGATAGAAATAAATGGAATTCAGTATGATTTCTAAAACTTTTATGGGATCGTACTACTATAGCTGTATTATTAAGTTCATCCAGATGTCAACATTTCGTTTTGAGAACGTATGTGAAACAGTAAGTCAGATAAAGGATCAACTGAAGGACCAAGTGAAATTCCGTTTTCATTTCTGCACTGTCCTTTTCTCTCTTCAGCATAGAAAATCAACAGCACTTGGTTAATATCATAACCCCCCTCCCCGCTACAAACACACACACACACACACACACACACACACACACACACACACACACACACACACACATCCACGCACAGTCAAGGGGAAAGAATGTTCTTATAAATATTTGTGAAAATGGAACACGACTTTCAAAATCTTGTTTTAAAAGATGCAGTAATTACCTATGAAGTATGTCTTTGGCATGTTTCCTCTTCTTTATTTATGTGCAGGGCCTTGACTCTCTGTGGAGGCCCTTGAGTGCATTTACCCTCCTTAACATTTCTTTATCTCTGCCTCTTTATTCAGAGTATGGGAGTTGGGGAGGAGAATAATTTTTCCTTCTACCTTCTAAATTCTTAGTGGGACAGAGGGCATAACAAAAGACAGGTTAACAAGAAAAAAAAACAGTATATTAGGATATGTATCTCATAAATAAATAAATGGAAGATATCCAGAGAAATGAGTAACTCTCATTTAGGTTTAAATATCATCTTCAGCTGATTAAAGAAAAAAGGTGGAGAGGAAGTCAGTTATGGCAAGGTGACTAGGAAAAGTATGGCAGACAAGAGTAAGGTTTTCTTCATGCAGATTTAAATCAGTGCCTTCTTCATTGATAAGATCCTTCTCTTCCTGGCACAGAAAGGGAAATATCTTTACAAATGGGAGCTATTCTTACAAATGGATAACACAGAGCTTTTTTTGTGTCAGCTGCTTCTCAAAATAATCCTTATGGCAAAGAGGCATATTTTGGGGTGGTACACTTTAATTTCTTACAGTCATATTTTAGGGTGGTATATACTGGTCTTCTACAGTTTCATGAGATGAGAATCAAGAACAGGACAAATAGAAAAAGGCAGTGACCATAAGATAAAGTATTGATTAAGAAGTGGGATAGGGACTACAAGCCAATGTTCACAGCAGAAACCAGTACACATTAGAGGGACTTAATAATATATATTTACAGAATGTGTATTTCATTTAATTTCACTAGTAATCCAGTAAAATACATATTATTGCCCATTAATAAATAAGATAACTGATGTTGAAATAAATTAAATAAATTTTCAAAAAGCAAAGAAGTAGCAAACAAGCAAGTAAAAATTAACATCAAAATAGATGCAAAGTATGTGTTCTTGCTATTATGTCACACTTGCCTTCCCACTGGTCTCTGTCTATGTATGTATAGCTCTATCTGTATCTCTCTTCACTTTAAATTGTTTCCTTCTATCTCTTATGTCTCCTTCCCCTTAAATAAATATAACCTTATGCAAATTTTTTAAACATTTGCTGTGACTACTGAGTTACATTTTATGTTCTCTGGTTATTAAAAAAGGATTGGAGGCATGAAAGAAAATGTTAAATTTGTCTTTTATGAAAGAAAGAGAGTAAGGCCAAGACCCCATATATGTTTCTCTTCTCTGTGGATCAGGTCAATGATAAAAATATAATTTCCTATCTGTCTCTAAAACCTAAAACATACCTTTTATTTTACTGACACTAGTATAAGTAAACTAAAATTAAAGTATCTCATATGTTCAAATGTGTATACTTAAGTAGCTTATAATATAAAAGGATATGTAACAGATGTAGGAACAAAAAAGTGTAATATTTAGCAAATTACACTTTTTAAACTGACATTTATTTTCAAGCCCATTTTACTACATTTCTCATGGTTAACCTGAAGGCAAAGAAAAGGGGACTGGGAAAGATCAGCAGAAACAGCAAGTAAAAGACTTTCTAAGTGAGATAAGGACTGGGAGAAGAGAGGAGGAGAGCAGATCTGGAAAATAATACCTTCTATAAGGAGGATTAGAATTTTTTTCTTTTCCAGAAAGTTGTAAGAAAAGGAAAAAGAATCCCAAAGCATCATACACCTCCTGCCACACCTGGAAATCCATTTCTGTTGGCAGAACTTCCTCTTTACCCTTGGTGGGTAAGGTCTGAACATCTGAACTTGACTTCTGGTAGACTCTTCTGCTTCTTCCAGTTTTCACAAATGAGAGGTATATAAAAGGATGAAATAATCATGGAGGCAGTTTCGCTTACCTTTATAACTTAGTTTGTAAAACTTACCTCTTTCCAGAAATGTTCCTTAATGAGGCACAACTCACTCTAATTCATCCTTCTTTGCTTCCCTCCTTGCATTCATGTATTCCATTTTTACTAGACAATTTAAAATGTTTTAATATAAAACCATAACACCAGAGGGCATTTAGAGTGGAATTTAAATTCCTTTCTGGTCCTTTTTTTCTATTCTAATCAAGATAGAGTTAGAGTTAGAGGAGTTAAGTAGCTTGTCAAAAGTCACAAACCAATAAAAGGCAAATTTAAGTCACCTGAATCCCATTCTAGGGCTCTTTCTACTGTATCACGTTGATTCACTTATTCCTTCTGAAAAAAATGGCTATGCTACTTTTGAAGATTTGAAAAAAATGCTTTTGTCATTTATAAAGCTTCTTACATTTAAATAACCGCACACTCCATTAGGTATAAAATTTTATATCTAATGTAAAATTCCATATTTCAAGAATAATAATATTTTCAAATTTTTGAGAATCTTAACATACACAAAGCTAAAAATTCAAGCAATGCTATTTCCTCCAAAATTCTGTTATGGAGAATATTCAGGACATATACCTTCTCAATTTGGAAAAATTCTAAACTAAAATTTTTCTTACCTTGGATGCCCAGAAGGACTCCATTCTCATCTCTTTAGTAACAAAAATGATGGCAGTAAGTAATAAAATTTATACAGCATCTAGGCACTGTGCTAGTCACTGGAGGAAAAAAGAATGAAGAATGAGAGAGAGAGAGAGAGAGAGAGAGAGAGAGAGAGAGAGAGAGAGAGAGAGAGAGAGAGAGAGAGAGAAGACAGTTGTAGCTTTGTAGGATAATGGAAAAAATAAACATATAATTATATTATTCATATAAAATGGAAAGAGACAGCACTGAGGCATACTAGGGTACCCAGAGTGCCACTGATATAGCAATAGGGTAGTATTAAGTCTAATCTAAGGATTTAGGAAAAGGAGCATTCTGGAAGATTTGAACAGGAAAAATAAGAATTAGCAAGAAATGTAGGAAGGACATTTTAAGCTGAGCATTTCTAGTTTTCACTGAACTAGAAAAAATGTGTTGTATGCTGTGAGCCATAAGCAACTTGAAGTTATTGAAATATAGAATATAATATGAAGAGCAGTAAGAAAGACGTTTGAGAAACTGTTACAGGCAAGTTCATGGAGGGCCTTTTCTTAACATAAGAGTATTACCTGGAATTGGTATGAAATAATATGACCTGCAATCGTCTCTTAGTTACCTTATAATTACTGTAAAGTAGATTTGTTTCTATTTTCCCAGCCTTCCATCACCACCTATCATAAAAAAATTAAAGTGAACCTATATGAGACATGTACAGTATTTTTTTAATGAGAATGGTCATTAACATGCATGCATTGAATTTATTAAATGGAAGAATTACTCAGAAAAATATGAAAATATAAGTGAATATTCCTAAGAGCAGAGGTGACTATTTCTATGCCTCTGACATTGAGAAATGAATTTTAGCTTAGTAAACGTAATGGTAAATACTTTAGTTTTATCACTCACAAATGGATCATAGCAAAGCCTTGCTTTTTTCAGTTGCTTTTTAATAAACAGATCACAGCTAAAGCTTTTGAGAAGTAAAGAGTTCCCAGAAAATTAGGGGGCAGCCATGGAGCACTAGAGCCCTCTGCTCTCAATTTCCTTCCAAGCCTAATGACTATTTTCAGTCTTTCTAAAATGTAGGTAAATCAACAAAACCCACATCCAGCTGCTCCACAGCAAGAGTTTGACCTCAAGTCGTCTACAATTTCTTTTTGCTAAAATGGAATGTCTCCTTTCAAATTCTCTTCTCCATTTAACACATGCAATCTCCAGCTACATACTGTGTTCACTTTTTTGGCTCTCCCAAGAAACATGGCTTGATCATGGCATGCTGGGATAACTAAATAAATTTTCTTTCAAAGGGCCAAATTTTTCTAAACTCAGGGATTTATTCCAATCAGCATCCATCAGCTTTCGAGTATTTGTGTGTGTTTGGAGCTGTGCTGGGCATGGTGGGAGGCACCAATGAATGAACAAGGCCCCGCACTTGCTCTCACTGAGCTTGTGATCAAGTTCAAAGAGACAAGACTAACATACATACACCAACTGGGAAACAATTTGAGAGAGTATATAATTAAGTGCTGAATGTAATACTGACTGTAAGTGCACAATTCTTCACTAATTACCTATTGCTTTAAGGAATTAATACTTAACTTTGGGGATTTCAATCACAATTTCTCTATAAGCATTAATTCTTGTAACCAGCAATTCAATTCATTTCAAAGAATTACAAACATATCCTAGTTTTAGCAAATTATCGCATTGTTCTCAGAAATGTTTTTTCCATTAAGCAATTAATTTAAATCCTGGTTCTTCTGACCTCCAGGGCTTTTGGGGGGTGCTTGATCCTCAGACATAATTTAGTTTTTTAAATTAATTTTTTTGGCTGATGTAGGAGGAAGAGCCCTGAGAGGAGGGAACCTGCTTTGTCCTCAGGAAAAGTAGACAGGAGACCTTTGGGTTTATAGCAGGCCCACTCTCCCTTCTGGCAGAGGTAGACAAACTTCAGTGCTAGGCTTTTTTTCTTTTTTCTTGACTTCTTTACTTCTCTTTTACTTCCTTTCCATTTCCTCTTCCTGTGTCTCCTATTTTGGTTCTCTTCTTTTTCCTCTTATAACTTAGTTTAGTCTGACCAGTAGCATCAGCAGAGAAAGTTTCCCCAACTGAGGGTTGAGGGGTTCCTAACCAACTTTGCCTCCCCCCATCAGCATGTAGAAAACAGGCCCAGCAGGGATTATGGCCTCAGAACCAGTTCAGTTCATCCTTTGACTTTTTAGCCAGCCTACTGTCAGCCAGCAGATGCACTGAGAGAACTGCAAACATATTTTTCAAATGTGCTATCAGACAGAGACCTCACTGGATCCTCATACCTTCCCTGAGCTCTCATAAGAATCTTCATGTACTCACTCCATGGAGCATAGCTTGCAGGGCTCTGGCAAACAACCATAGATGAGTACAACTATATCCAAACTTGCTCTTTGTTTCTCTTTCACCATGAAATAATTGGTCACTGATACGTGTGATGTGACACTTCTCTCCTTATCTGAGTGTGGTAGAGCATAGAAGGTAAGAGAAAGTTATTTTCCTTCCCTGAGCTTCAGATTTTTGTTTTTGTTTTTGCTTTTTTAAATAAGAAAGTGATATCCACACAGTGGGTTGCTATAGGAATTAACCAGCATGGTGGTTAAGGGCCAAATTTCCTGGCTTCAAATCCCAATTTTGCCTCCTTAGGGTAACCTAAGCAAGTTCTGTGACATTTCTGTGTTTTAAGCTCTTCATCTATAAAACAGAAAGAAAAACAATATCTCCCTCAGATACGTTATTATGTCAGAATTAAATAAATTGAATTGTGTAATACACACTCTATAAATATTGGTTTTTATTATGTAAAGGGCTTGCACATTATGGATACTCTGGAAATGTAAGTTCTTCTTTCTGTTCATTTGGCCCAAGTTAGTAGAGGATAAAACACATCCAGGAGAGTGACTGTTCTACCACTGTCAACCAGGAAATGTTAATTCCTTCCTCAGAGCTAGATAGATTTCAACTCTGCTCCAACACTCGAAAGCACTGTGCTTACCATCAGCAGAAGTAATACATTCTGTGATCTGATAAACTTCAGCCATATGCACTGAAGCCTTCCTTGATAGTGCACCGAAAACATTAAAGAGTGGTCAAAATTGGACAAAAGCAAGTGCCACCATCAAAAACATCTTTGCAGTAGACCATACTTTATGAGCTCTTAAATGGACTGTGCAATTAGGAGATTTTGATCTAATAAAAATTAAAATATCCAAGAATATGCAAACAATTTAGAATGTGGATATGGGGCCCAATGGGTCTGGAAAAGCTCTACCATTATTCTACTTTGTAGAAATCAAAGAAAAATAAAATTGGGCAAAATGGAGAGACAGTTTTTCTCTTAACACACAGCTTTACTGTAGTTAATAATATTTCTCTCCTACTTAGAAGGAGTGTTCAAGAGTTGTTTTGACTACAAACACAATCCTAGACAGACTAAACTGATAATAGGAAACTAAAAGTACAATTCCAAGTAAATGTCTCACCCTCCAATTGCTAAAGTGCACAGGACCAATTTCTTTCCAAAATTAAACTCCCAGGTACAGAGTTACTTCAATGATGATGATGGTCATAATGATGATAATGATAGTGATGGGTGATGTACACTGAGTGCTTGCTTTGTATCAGGCACTGTCCAAAACATTTTACATATATTATCTTGCTGAATTCACTTACATGACCTAATTTAATCCTATTACAACCTAATGGGTAGAAACTATACTTATTTCCATTTCACTAATGAGAAAGTTGGTTCAAAGAGTTAAAGATCAAGCAGTTAGAAGGATGCTTCCTGCTAGTAAAAAGGCAGATAAGGCAACTCCAAAACCACTTTGATTTGAAATTTGAAAACAACTGATTTATCAGGTTTTGTCAACAGCAGGAGTAACTGTAACATAAAAATCGGAACACTCATTAATTTTTACGATAGCAATATTGACTCTAAATATCAATTTCCTCCTTACTTGCAAAGTCATGTAATTCTGCTCTTCAGAGCCAAAGACTAGGAAAACTCCCATGCTCCCACCGACATCCAGTTTCATTGCTGCTGCACCAGATCTTTCTACTCAGTTTATATTCCAGGAACCCTTTCATAACAGAAAAGATCAGAATACAATTTAATCATACTTTTCATTTCATAAAAGAACAAGTGACAAGGCTGTTGGCCAGTTTATACAACAGGTACCAAGATCTTCCAATTCCTCACTGCCTTCTGGTTATCAAGAAAGTTAATTATTATCAAGTTTTTAGCTCTCAAAATGAGGCCAAAAGCCACCTTGCTCCAAAGCCCTTGCCAGATACCATGATGTAGGAGGAAACTGGCAGTTTTATTCTGAGCCAAATTTTTGATACTCTACATTAACATAGTTAACTTAGGAAAGCGGATATAATTTAGAAGAAAAATTGCTACATGGAGTTGGGAGTAGTGTGAAGGGAGATAAAAGAGAGTAAATTACCTAAGAACCACAAGGAAAGACCCTTCAAAATAGATGATCAACTATTTCTAAGGCCAAGTGATAGAGTTTGAATAATATGTATTAAAGCATTGCTTAATACATAACTAATCTAATAAGACTGATTCCTCTCTTACTGTGTCTTGAATCTTAAAAGCTATGCAGGCAGTGTCTGAAGAAGAAATGCCCATAAAATATCTGAAAACTTAGGAATTAGTATCTTACAGAATCCCTCCTATGCTCGGAGCCTGTCTGGAGCATAAAATAAGGTGCCACATATCTACATATGCAGAGATATGAAGAGGAGAGGAAAGAAGAGAGAGAAGAGATGATAAAATAAAAAATGAATTTCAAAGAAAAGCAGTAGTCAGAATATTTTTTAGTTTATAGAATCATTTGAAGAGTTTAAACTCTTATTTGCATGGGATTTCGGAAAAATATTTTTTTTTTCCTAGAGCCAAGTGGATAGTAAAGTGTGTTTTCACATAGATTAAAGTAAAAGTACTCATGGCAGCCTTTAACATTATCACAGATGGTTCTTTTGGCTTTGAATGTATAGACTGATATGGATTTAATAGATTGTAGAAAAATTCTAATTCCATAGGAAAAAATTACCTATGCAAGAGTATTTTTCAGTGTATTTGAACAAAAGAAAAAATAACAAAAAATAATGTATGTGAAAATTTGACTGTGAAGTACCTATTCCAATAATAATAATAATAAAATACTTTACAGGTAGAAACATATGGTATAAAGGAAGAGCACACAAAATAGCATCACATATAACTTACAATTCCAAAAGCATGATTCTTAAATGATTGTTTTCTGACAGAAAAAAAAAAAAGCCATGGCAACAAGGTCAGTTGCCTGAATGATATAGGAAGTGTGTCTATCACATACCACACTTCTTCAGAAAAAGGAAATGCCTCTTTCAGATCAACTTTATGTTATCTCCTTTTGCAACAGTGATTGCGTTCAGGTTTTACATTATGGGTGCAATGAAGCTGGAATTACTGACTGAATAATAGATCAAAGCAAATTAGAAAGTAATTAGTTGATAGAGCAAAGGCTACTTACCTCAATGACTTGGTTTATGGAACATAAAGGAACAGCAAACCTTTGACTTAGCTATATCCAAGTGCAGTATGTCAGTAGAGAGGAAATCAACTACATCTCTTCTTTTCTCTTGTAAATGAGTTCTCTTTCTTCCTTGCTGCTAAGCTTCCTAATCTGAGACTCCATTTTTCTTCATTACATATATTTCTCTGGAGGCTGCATATTCATTTTCTGGATATTAGATATCCTATTTACCACAGCCTGTAGCCTGCAGACATTAACTGCACAGGGTTTTTCCCCTTCCTTTTCAATGTAGAATTTTATAGTAAAAATACTAATAAAGGAAGAGAAGGATAGACTCCAGTTGGGCAGCCAGTGATTATTATACATTTAGATTTTACATTATTATTATTTAGCATATTAAGTGCCCACTCTATTATCATCATTGGTGACTTCTCAGGGGGTATCAGAGCATTCAGCTTTAGGAGGACAGACTTAATATTAGGTTGAAAATGGTTAACAATAGGTTGAAGGCCTAACAAAAACATATTTAGAAAGTCACTGGAGGGATTTTTATTTTAATGAAAAAGAGTAATGAAAGGCCCGCTGCAGGGAGAGCAAATTTGATAAGATTATTTAAACATATATGTGGGTTTTAAAGTTTCAAAAGAGTTTTTAAAAAAATAACAGGATTTAATCTAATTTGTGGGCCTGGGCCGGAGTCACAGGGTAGCTGCAAGATTGTCTTAAAAAGCAAAACTCCTTTGCCAAGTAAGAGTTTAGAATAGAATCTAGGATATTTGAGTTGGATGAGGACTTAGAGATGATGTCATCTGACTTCTTCATTCATTGGACATGACACTAAAGCCTAAAAATGTGAAATGAGTTCCCCAAGGCCATGCAACTGATAAGTGATAGAAACTGTACTGAGAATAACCATATGATGAGCAGTTCTGAAGGCCATGTCTGTTAGCAACTTTATTTTCCCTATCTGTAATCCTTGTAATAGATTGAGAGCAAGCATTATTGCCAGTTTACAGACAGACAAAGAAACAGAACCTCAAAGAAATTGCATAATTTACCAAAGGTCACACAGCTAAAAAAAAAAAAAAAAAAAAAGTTAAACAGATTTAAAAAGATTTCATCTGTATGATCCAAGGATATGCTTTAACCACTCACCCTGAAAGAAGGCAGAACTCTTTGCTGCTTTCCACAAAGCCTTAACCTCCAATACACTGGTTTTCAGCAGATCGGCCAGGCTCTGTCTACAAGACCTGTGCTATCACCTGTCCTCTTTCAAGTTGCTGATACTATAATCTCAACCTCCCTGACTTGATACCCTTGAACCCACTCTAGTTTCCAATTTGCCTCTAACTCCTCTGGATTTTAGATCCTATTCCCTTTGGCTCCTGCTTGGAATGATCCTCACCCCTTTCCTCCTTGAGGTCCAGCTCCTGAGATTCCAGCTCAGGCCAATGTACTAGGTCTGGAATCAACTAAGAGGCAGGTCAAAAGGAAATAAAATCTACTCAAATCCAAATGTGAGATGTAATGAAAAAAGAAATAGAGAAGTAGAGGCCTCAGCCACTATCAGGAGCTGGTCAGAGCTTCAGCCAGGAAACAGTAATTTAAGAATTAAAATTAAAAAGGTACAAACTAGTTTTTCAGACAGAATTACTAAGGAAAATAGAGAGAGAGGGTGACTGCATACCCAAGGAAGGGAGTTAGGGAGAAGGGACAAATCTGGCAGTTCTGTGACTCAGCTATTGAAAGTGCCACCGGATTCTAGGCTCAGTAATAGAACATAATCCTAAAGTTCATCCTAGGTAGGGCAGAAGCTACTGCCTTGAGGAGAGCAGCTTCAGAACTCAGTCAGAGCTAGTGGCAGCAGCTCTGGGGAGGCACACTGAGAAAGCTGGTCACTTTTGGTCAATGCACTTAGTCACATAAAGGCCTATAGTTTCCTGTGGTTCTGTTGAATATAAGAGTCCCCACTTATATTCATCTTTCATCTTATAATGTTACATTTAGTATTATCTTTCTCATTACTTGAAAAGGCCCTGGGATAGCAAGTAACATGTCAGATGTAGACTATCTTATCCAGTCAGATTGAGTCTGATCTAGTCATGATGGATCCCTCACTGTTTCATTCAGTCCCGAAGAAGAGTTCCCAGGAGATTGCCTCACCAGTCTGCAGGTGAGACCTTTTGCAGATAGTCGGCAATGATAGGACCAAACCCCCCCACACTTTCTTCCCATATGAGTGCCATGGTTTTTTAATTTTCCTCACTTATATCCTGAGCCCCGCTTTTGCAATCAGTATCATCTTGGAAGAGTCTTTTAATCTCTTTCAACTTTAGTTTTGTTATCTCTTAAACTGTATCTACCTCAAAATGTTGTGAAAAATAAATGAGAATTTGTTTATAACTGCAGTTTTAACTTTAAGTTTCCCTAGCGCGTTAGTATATTAATCAGTGTTCTCTGTAGAAACAGACTTAATAAGATGTATATATTTCCTAATTATTAATTAGAAGGAATTGGCTCACACAATTATGGAGGCAAGCAAGCCCCAAGATCTGCAGAGTGAGTCAGCAAGCTAAAGGCTCAGGGGAGCTAATGGTTTAGTTCTAGACCAAAGGCGACAGGCTTGGGACTCAAGAAGAGATACTGTTTCAATTCAAGTCTGAAGGCAGACTTGAATTGAAACAGTATGCTCCAGTTCAATGGCTATTAGGCAAAAAGAATTTTCTCTTACTCAGAGTAGGGTCAGTCTTTTAATTTTATTCAGGCCTTCAACTGACTGGATGGGGTCCACTCAAATTGTGGAGGGCAATCTGCTTTACTCAGTATTCCCACTTAAATGTTAATCTCATCTAAAATGTATAATGTTTGACTAAATATCTGGGTACCCTGTGGCCCAGTCAAGCTGACACATACAATTAATCATCACACCTAGTCAGCTTAAAAATGCTAAATCTGAACCTTAACTTAGGACAGAAGGTATATGGGAATAAATTCACATATGTGTTTATAGTCTTTATGATGGATTTCTATTTCAGGTAGATCATTTATTTTGTAATTCACATTCACAATCAATATGCCTGAGAAAGGCCATTAATATGGCAGATATCAAAATATGGGTGCTTCCAAAGGAAATTTAAGAAAACACATTCTAATAAAACTAATTTTTATTCTTGAGTAAGTTGAATGAGAATTTAATTAAGGACAAATTAGTATGCCTATAGTACAAATTTTAAAGAGTCAAAGAAACAACTCTCAAAAAAAAAGTGTGTCTCTATTAAATTCCTCCTATTTTAAATATGATCTAATTAAAGCATACCATGTAAGTGATCCAGTAGATTTTATTTGCTCAGAATTTTCAAAAAGCTTTTTGATAAATTTTCTTATAACAGATTATTAAGGGCAAGAAGTTCCTAGAAGGTAAAGGGCAGAATACTGCCAAGAGTTGCTTGTGAGAAACCACAGAAGCAGCCTTAGTGAACAGCCATGGCTGAGAGAGAAGTTAATAATTTGACACCCAGGGGTCTAGCATTGGTTCTGGCATTGTTTGATACAGTATATTTGATGAGAAAGAGAAACTATGAGGTGAGTTGGTAGGGATAAAGAGCCTGACTCCCAAATCTGCCAGTGAGTGCCTTAGGTAAGTCAAGAATGATGAAAGTTATCACTTGAATTCAGTGTTTTGGGATTTTAACAAAAATAAAAGCACTTGAAATTCAACTTATACCAATTGTCATACCAGCATAAATAAAGTTAAATTTCTCTGATATCTCTTTGAGAAATGAACTGTTTAAAGGAAGCTCTAATGTCTATAGAAATAGACCAGGGACAAGATGTGAATGCAGATATGATATAAACCAGTTGTTCAAGTAAGAAATGTAGAGGTTATCTACAGATTTCTATAAAATTATAGTAATAAACAAAACCGATCATTGATTTTAAATGGATATGATACTCTTTGGTTTCAATCTGAAGAAGGATTTAACTTGCAGATGGATTCAAAAAGAAGGTAAATAATTTCATGATGAGAAACAAGGTCGCTGATATAAAACTGTATTGGATTAAAGCTACTGGTACTTATTGTTGGATATTTTCATTAGCTTGCATTTCTCTAGGCCTTACCAGCCTGTGACACAAATGAATTCACATTAGCATTGATGTACAAATTTCCATGGCTAATGGCCTTTACTTGCCTGACTACCTCAAACACTTCTGTGTTTCCTGGGATGCTGGATATAAAATTAGTATCATTCTTTTCCTGTTTTCTTATCTAGCTCCCCAGTGACATCTTTTGTCAAAGAACTAGGAGAAAAGCGCATTTCACCACCAGGTCTTGTGCCTGGATTCTGCATGAGAAACCTGCATCCCTTTAGTACTTCTTCCACAACTGTTTAACCCCGATGAACTTCTGCAACCCCATGAGTATTTATAAAACATTGTATTTTCTAAAATTGGTCACAACATTGGTTTGGGTCCCACATTCTCTTTCAGGGTTTTGCCACTCCTCCATCAAGAAGTAGATTCTCTTTTTCCTTCCTTCAAACCTGGGCTGCTTATGGCAGTTGCAAACAATGGAGTAAGGCGGAACTGACACTGTGTGACTTGCAAGACTAGATCATAGAAAGAATACAGCTTCCTCTGGCTCTCCCCTTTAGGACCCTGGCACTTAGAACTCAGCCACCACATTGTGAGGAAACACAAGGCACATGGAGAGGCCATGAGTTTCCACCAGCAGTCCTAGTTAAGGTTTCAGCCTACAATCAGCATCAATTCCTAGATATGTGAAAAAAGGGACTTTCAAATGATACCAACCCCCAGCTTTAGAGATGCTCCAGCTGACACCTAGTTGAGCAGAAGTGAATTATTCCTGCCAAACCATGCCAAAATTGCAGAAAAGTGAGCAAACAAAATGCTGTCATTTCTTTAAGTACTATTTTTGGGTGGTTTGTTATGCAGCACTACATAGCTAAAACAATCCTCCTTCATCAGAGATGCAGATATTTCAACACAAAACTGAGGAGAATATCAACATCTCCAAATCTATGAGGACCTGTGAACATAAATTCCAAGCAAATGCTTGCCCAAATACTAAGCATTCCTTCATTATAACAGCCTCTCAGCTTGTACTTTAGATGCTTCTTAATAAGAAGCAGCTGAAGATCCTTGGCCAGGCACCATGCTGACATATTCATCCCACTATTTCTCCTTGAGGAACATTAACTCTAAATTTCCTCCTAGCAGATTCCTCCCTTGCATGCATTTGACTCATGTAAATAGAGGCCTGAAGATTGAGGGAAGGGGTGAGGAAGTGGTCCATAATTTCAGATGGAATAACTAGATTGACTCAAAACTCCACTTCAAGTCCAAACCTACTCCCACTGTATTTTTTAAACCACCTCTGAAAGAGAAATCTTCTAAGAGGCTGTGATTTCATTCTCTGTCATGGTAATGTCATCTTACATGGGTGTAAAGTGACCAGAAAATACATATAAGAATAAAAGATCTTGAAGAAACTTTCTTGTGAGAAACGTACTTTATGAGGGTTATAAAGCTACAATGTAAGAGAAAATCAGGAATTTTAGTAACCCTTAGGAGACTCCCATGCTATCAAGATAACACCTAATGAGGTGAAGTGGAAAAATTATAGAAAAAAAATTTATGTTTTATAAAACTAAGAAAAAGCAGCAGCTAGAGGATCCTACGCTAGACAATTAGAGAAGAGCTGAGAGAGCATTTGAAATGAGGGATCAGGAAGTGAATAATCTCTTACTAAGAAATGAATGGGATCTAAAATCAAGTGGAAAAATGTATGTAACCATCACCCTACTCTACAAAATTATGTATGCTCTTTATCGCAAAGAACTTTCTAAACAAAAATTGTGTTTCTAGGTGGTTAACCAAGGAATTCAGAATTTGAAGTCAGTACAATAATTTTATATTTTCCTTTTTGTTAACCTAATCTTACTAAGCAATACTTATTAGAGAGACACAGATTTATTTATATTCAAAACATATACAAATTTTAAAAACATACATAAATATTATGGTCTATAATATCTCTTTTCATTTTTGACTATGTTTGGCTTTATAATTTCTAAAAAAGTATATTTTTTATTTTAATATCTAATTATAGCTAATAATAACTAATTTCTAGCTATTTAGTTCTTAATGGAGCCAGTTGCTATACTAATTGCAAATAGTATCTCACTTCATCTTTCTAACAACAGTTTAAATTAAATATTATGATTATTTACTATCTCTAAACCAAAAAAAATTACATAATTTGCTCATCCCACAACTAATAGAACTAATCATCCAAGGCAGGTGTCTGATCCCTTAAACCTCTGTTGGACTTCTACAATAAAAATCCTCCTGCACACTGTTGTGTGAACTGCACATCAAACTCCTGTGTGTAAAAATTTTCTTTACACCTCAGTTGAGGATTAAGAAAACACTACAGCTGAATCTAATTCTGATTTTTAAAATATTTTCACTGCCTCCCTCCCAGAAAAGAAGCTAGTTTTCTTTTCTCTCCCCTGTAACAACCACCACAGCATTCTGCATCAGTGCTTTGGATTTTCCTATATTTCATAGGAGTGTGATCCAGGACTCAGGATTTGAGGGATATTGGGAAGAGAAATTTAGTTCAGAAAAAAAAAACTTTCATGCCAACTCTCACTACAGCCATGCCTTTCATGCCTCAAAACTCTGCCAACCTCCCACCTTCTCTTTTGCTTTTATTATTTACTTAAGAAAATATTTTAAATATGTTTCAGCCAATGCAATGACACTGTATTTTACTTTCCTCTTATTTAAAAGGTCAGGAAATTTGGCTTTTAGAAAAGAAAGTAATGGTAGGTGAATTCCAAACACAGAAACATCTAACTGCTTTGGGCAGAAAGGACATTCCAGTCTGTGGAGTACTCAGCTACTGGCCTTACATTATCAGCAGTGCCAGAGACTTGAAAGTAATTGTGCCTTTTGCACAATATGGGATGGATTTTTTGTCTTAATCTTGTCTATTAACTGGAACAATTAATCTTTAATGTTCTATATATTTGAAAATTATATTATTTAATGTGTTCTCAGGTAACATTTGTAGGGTGGCTGATTTAATCATTAAGATATAACTAACAACAAAAACTCACAAATTAAGAAATATTATCAAACAACTTTATAGACTTTTGGGGGGATATGAGTGAGGTTGATTATTCTCTGAGAGTAACATTAATCTTTCTCATGAACCTTTGCAATGCAACCTTGCAGCTTGTCCCATCAAGAGGATAAATCCATATATATTCTCTACCTTGTATCTCTACTGGATTATGGATGGCTTCATTGATCAATAAAACATGGCAGAAGTAATGCTGTGCCAATTCCAAGCCTATGCCACAGAAGGCCTGGCAGCTTCCACTTTAACTCCTGAGACCAAAACCAGCCACCATAAAAAATAGCTCAGGCTGCACTGCAGAATAATGAGAGATCCTCTGGAGAGAAAGGTCCCACCACGAGCCTTCTCAGACATAGAGTAGATATGGACACATTCGGCTCTCCAACTCCAGCCCAGCTGACCCCTCTGAGTGATACCAGACAAGAGAATCATAAGCATCCCACAGCCAGACCACAGAACTGTGAGACATAATAAAACATTGCTTTAAGCCCCTAAATTTTGAGATGGTTTATTATCCGGCGATGGATAGTCAATACAATAGGTTAAATTAATGCAAAAATAAGTTTGGCTCTCGTTGCCTTAGCTCTCAAATACCATTAATTAAAAGTTCTTCTTAAAGTTTAATACTACCAAGAATAGTTAGTTCCCCTGTTTATGCTGACAGGTCAATAGGCATCCTTGTTTAGTGTCATATGAGGCCAGATATTAAGCCTTACAATTACTAATATTAATAAAAAAAAATTGATATCTTAGTTCCATGTTGATTACTTTACCTAAAGAAATTCATCTGTTGCAGACTATGTTTTGGCTTTGATGAAAGTATTTTTTTTTTCTCTGAAACATGAATGTCAGATTTTCCCACATCCCTCCAATGAATGGATAAAAGGGAGACCCCTTATCCTTCTAAATCCCATCCTAAGCCTAAATGCTTTCACTGAAATTAGGTTAAAATTCAAAACCTTTAAAATAAAATTCAATACCTTTAAGATAAAGCCATGCTTCATGAGAAAAACAATACTGTAAATACTAGAGAAAGTGTAAAAAAACATAAAACCTTGTTCTGAATATAATTTACAATTCCTTCACACTTGAGCCAACTGTATCACTTATGTAAGAACTAAATTCAACTTTGAAGGGTCACTGGTTCAATGTTCTTGAAATGCTATTTTTAATCCACTGTTTTCTTTCCTTACCTTATGCCTTATTTTTTCCCAATATTATAAAAGTTAAAGAATTCTCAAGCTTAATAATGGGGAATTTGGGGTTAAGAAATATTTTATTTACATATTTAGAATTTTGAATGAGAGGATAATTTTATTTTTCTTTCTAATAATCTTTTGTAGTGGTGTGATGGTAAATGTTTAATAAGCAGTCCTCAGAAAGAAGAAATGTGTGCATATACATATGTACATAATATTCTATAGTTTTAGTGAAATGAAAGATGTATTATACACAATTTAGAAAAACAATACACAAAATACTATTTGTTGTAAACTCTGGGGAGCTAGTTGATTCTCACAGAATGCTTTCATTAAGTTTTGCCAGTTTTTATCCATAGCCAACCTATGTGCAATTCAACCATGATTTGACAAGTGAGGTTGCATCCCAATACAGTAATTCTTTTCCCAACAAATTTAATATCATTAAATGTGATATATGATATACGATTAAACTAATTCTCACTTTGTACAAATTCTAACCTCTTTCATCTTCAGCACTAGACACGGCACACTTTTAAGTTTCTTTACTAATATTTTCCACCTTACTTTCTTAAGTCTAGACAAACAACAACACAATAAATTAAACCTTTATTATAGCATTTGCTGATATCCATGGTGTAAATACTCTCACTGTGGCTGGTTTCAAGCCACCACTGTGACATCATTGAATTCAGAATTGGAAAGATATATGTAGTAGCACACCATTAAATAGCATTTTTACATTCAAAGATGTTAGTAACCTCAAGAAGTCATTAAAATATTTAGAAAGTGATAATATTTGAAAATGTATTACCTTTGTTTTTAGCATAATTTATTTAATGTTAACTCTATATAATTTAATTTTTAAATAATGACTATAATTAATAGCCAGTTTGTAAAATCTCATGAGCCTATATGAGCTGGATCCAGCATACACTGTTTAAGTATAGTTGAGTGAAAGTTGTTATTTTTATTTTAGTTTTGAAAGAAACAATTTCTCATTAAGGTTACCTCTATAGTATAGTTAATCCTAAGCAGAGAGGAACAGGACAAGGAAACTAAATTTAGAGAAGAAAAATTTACAGGCTTGTATGCAGTTATGAAATACTTTTTACCTTAATCTCTTATGTTCCTATTTCCTTACCTTATTTTTTGTAGATATAAAAAATAAATGGGTTCTAACATATATAAAAATCTGTTCTATCATAAGCTTTATGTTTATTTGGCTATGATAGCTATACTTCTTAAAATATAGTTTTGTTTTTGATTATCCCCAATGAAAAAAATCCTAAAATAAGGAAATAAAGATAAGCAATTTGGATTTGTAAGAAGGATGATATTTAAAAGAAAATCAGGAAAAATATTTAAAGTAATTTATTTCAATATTAAGTCATCTCCATTTTAATCTAATCAGAGTATAGTTCCAGGCAGTGATCATTTCTCAGATAAAGCAGCCTCCAAACTGACAGACTCATGATTCCAGAGACCTTTGTACTGATCAGATTAAAAATTCTCCTAATTCCTAATGCCAGTCTTCAGGACAGAGACTGTTGAAATGAATACCATCTAAACTTTAGTAATGTAGTTATGCACAGGAGAACTAAAGGACTCATTAACACATCAGATTAATATCCCATTTGGCTGCTAAAGTATGCAGTGAATGCTCTCCTGTATTTACTGTGCAGACTCTCAGAACCTCCACTAAGATAGTACATATTTGAGACTGAATTTTTACACTTGATTCAGATTAAGTTTCTAAGTAGTAAGCTAAGCACTGATTTTAGGTACATTTCTTTATTTCCTTGGCCTTATTTGACTGCTGGCATGGTTTCTCTGAGACCTTTGAAAGCAAAATACTTTCTGTGCTAGAAAGTCATTTATGGTCTTTCCCTTAATTTTCCATGATTTAGTCTTTGTGTGTCTTAACAACCCCCTTCCTAGACTATAATCTCTTTGAGAGAAGAGATAGTGCCTTATTCTGTCTCCTGTCTTCTGAAGGCCTTAGCAAAGTATATTGCACAAATCATAATCAATATTTTTTCTGGTAGATATTTTATAGGATCTATGTAAGCAAGTCCTGAGGTTTTTGTCTTCTACTTTAGAGTTTCACAAGACTAAAGAAAATCGAACACATTGATTTCCCTTATGTCTATGTAAAACAAGTAAATCAATCAAGCAAATAAATCTGTTATTTATTTAAAAGACTTTTTCCCATAATATATATTTTTTAATTGTACAAGAAGATAAAGCACAATATCGAGAACCAGAAATTTCCAGCAGGTCACTTGGCAAATTATAAGAAAGTGTAAACCACCTTCAGTGATAAATTAAGTGAGTAAAGTTTTAAAAATCTTATTTGGCAAATATTGTACTTGGTGAATTCAGAAAGTATGTTTAGAGACTTTTGCCTCTTCCCCTTCAGTTTGTATTCTTAAGAAAAACAACGCTTTCTATACATGCTTACCTCTTTTATGAAGCTCTGAGGACACAAATGTTAGTAAAATACTGTCCTAACCTTTCAGGAGCCAAAGTGAGGTAAAAAAAAGAACTTCATCCTTGATTGGGGAGAAACTACCAATATTTCTGTGTCAAAGCAGGAGAAAAGCAGCCAAAATGTATTAAACATTTACTCAGTGCTAGACACTAGCTAGGTACTTTGTGCGTATTTTCTCATTTGCTACTGTGCTCATTGTGTACCACACACTGTGTTAGGTTTTGTGCTTATAAACTCAGTTTTAAGTGGGCTTATAAACTCTCGTCTTTAAATTATTTATGCTGCCATGGCACCTTAGGAAAGTAAATAAAATCTCAGTAAAATATTTTCCAAACTAAATTCTAGTTTCTAGTGTTCAAAGAATTGTTTTTTTTATCCTCATTAGATTTTTTTCTTAATTTTTCCTTTTCTATAGTTTCTTTATCAATTCTATGCCAAATTCTCCTTTTAAAGCCCCCAGTATCCCACCCACCTGATTTATGCTCCTCATACTTGTGTATTCATATGCACTTTCATGTTTTGTCTGCTATTACTCCTATAAAACTAGATACACATTTATTGCTTATATCTATTTATTCTTCTAAATATCTTTTTTATCAAACAACACACAATGACAAAGTATTTAAGAGATTTAATGCTTGTGTGAGAATATTACATTAGAAATATTACATAATAAATTAGTCAGCTTTTGCTACACAATAATTTTGCATATCAAACTACCCCAAACTATGTGACTTACAAATATTTACTTTTTTTGCCAACAGGTCTATAAGTTGATTGAGCCATCCCTGCTTTGGATTAAAGTTTAGATTTTCAAGACTTCACCACATATATTCATTCTAGATCACTCTAGGCTAAAGGGACAATGACTTCCCAGAGCATGTGGGGTTTTTGTTGTTGTTGTTGTTGTTGTTGTTGTTGTTGTTGTTGTTGTTGTTTAATGACAAGTCACATGAGTGAAAGAGTAAGCTCTAAGGTCTCCTATGGTCTTAGCTTAAAACTAACACTCTGCCACATTTTTCTTCCTTCTATCCATCAAAATGATCTCATGATGGAGACTAGATTAATGAGCAGAAAACATATGCCACAAACTGTTATGCATAGTAAGACCACATGACAGAATAGTGCAGGCTGGGGAAACATCCAATTCATTTATTCTCATTTATCCATTTATTCTCTATATAGGGAGTTGTTAGTATCCTCTTATAAACCAGAGTAAACTGAGGCTCTGAGAAATCAAAGAAGAAACCTAAAGTCATGTAGAAAATGAGAGCAAAAGTAATAATTTGAATAAGGTGTAGTCTTGACTTCATAGCTCATATTATTTTCATGGTTTCAGTAAACACTCATATTGCTAATTCAAAAAGAAAAGTTGAGATTTCTTAGGTAAGATTTCTTACTGTAAAATAGATAAAGATACAAAAACAAATGAAGGTACTCACAGTCCATAGTATCAAACACTCTTCTGTTGTTAGCTCTAGGAAAAAAAAGAAAGAAAGAAAGAAATTGACCTCAAAATGACTCTCCTTTCCACTGTTATATAAATTATCTATTGTGGCAGCATTCTCTGGACTCCACACAGTATATAATATTAATTAGCCATGTGTAGTGGCTCAAAATAATGTCTTTTATGGTGTTTGTAAAGTTAATTTAACTTTCTCTTTCTAGTTAAAGAGGGCAACTGAAGTAACAATGGTAGTAATTTTAATGCAATTCTTTGGAAAGAAAAATAAGAACCAATAGAAAGTGAATTTTGAACTGATTTGCTTTTTGTTAATGTTCTTTGAATTTGGGGATAAACCCATTATGACTAATAGTTATGTTGCATGACCAATGAGAGTGAGAAGGTCACCCTGGGCTAAGACATCCAGACAAAAGAACTTTTCTCCATAAATGAGACTTATGCCCATTACTTTGGCTCCTAAGCAACATTCTCTAATACAAATTTGCCAGATCTTGAAAATCACCTTGGGGTGCTTTTTAAAATAAGATTCATAGGTTATATACCTGTGAATATAACTCAGAGAATCTGACTCAGTGGCTAGAGTACACTCTGGAAACCTGAATTTTTAATAATGCTCCTGATGATTTTCATAAACAAATAAGTATGAGAATTAATACATTAAAAATTTGAGTAGGTTTAGGGAAGAAATTATAGACATACCTTGTTTTATTGTATTCCACTTTATGGCACTTTAGAAATAATGTGTTTTTTGTTTTTTGTTTTTGTTTTTACTTACAAATTAAAGGCAAGACCCTCCACCAGCAAAAATATTATGACTTGTTTTATGTGGTAGTATGAAACTGAACCTATAATAACTCTGAGGTATGCTTATGTACTAATTCTCTACAATCTCTTTAGAAGATGGAAACAGAGAGACTACTTTCTAACCTAGTCTATGAGGCTGACTTTACCCTAATACCAAAACCATGGAAAGATATTACAAGTGAACTACTGATCAACATCTCTTGTAGATAGAAAAATCATCAACAAAATATTAGCAAGTCAAATCCAACAATTAATTTTTAAAAATATTAATGCACCACCAGCTAAGTGGGATTTATCTTAAGTATGCAAGGCTATTTCAACTTTTGAAAATTAAATAATGTAATCCATCACATTAACAGATGAATAAAGAAAAATCACATGATAATATCAATACATGCAGTAAAAGCATTTGACAAAATCTAATACCCATTCATGACAAAAACTCTCAGTAAATTATAAATAGAGGAGAACTTTCTCAACTTGATTTAGACTATCTACAAACCTGCAGCTAAAATTGCACTTAATGATGAGGAACTTAAAGTATTTTCACTAATGTCAGGTACAAGGCAAACTAGTTCTTTCTCACCAGTTTTTTCCAGCATTGTGCTGGAAGTCCTTGCTAATGCAATAAAGTAAGAAAAAGAAATAAAAGGTATACAGCTTGGAATGAAACAGTAAACCATCTTTGTTCACAGATAGTAAGACTTGAACATGTAGAAAATTCAAAACAACTAACAAAAAAAAACTTCTCAAACTAATAAATGATTATAGTAAAGTTTTAGGATACAAAGTTAATATAAAAAGTAAGTTGCTTTTCTATATATCAATAATTAAAGAGTGGAATTTGAAATTAAAAACATAATACCATTTAAATTGACAACTCAAAACTGAAATGCTTAAATAGAAATCTAACAAAATAAATATAGACATATTATGGAAAACTATAAAATTCTCATGACAGAAATCATAGAATTAAATAAATGAAGAGATTTCATGTTCATGAATAGGAAGACTCAATTTTGTCAAGCTGACATATCTTTCCAAATTGATGTATAGATTCCATGTAGTCCCACTGAAAATACTAGAAAGTTATTTTATGGATATTTACAAACTAATTCTAAAGTTTATATAGAGAGACAAAAAATTCAGAATAGCCATCACAATGTTGAAAGAAAAGAATAAAGTTGGAGGACTGAAACTATTCAACTTTAAGACTTACTACAAAGCTACAGTAATTAAAGGAGTGTGGTACTGGCAAAAGAGTAGACAAACTGATCAATGGAAAAGAATAGAAAACCAAAAATAGACCTATATAAATACAGTCAACTGATCTTTGACAAAGGAGCAAAGACAATAAAATGGAGCAAAAATAGTCTTTTCAACTAGTGGAAATGTAATAATTAAACATACACGAAAAATGAATCTAGACATAGACCTTAAACTCTTCACAAAAATTAACTCAAAATGGATTATAGATCTAAATTTAAAGTAGAAAACTATAAATTTAAAGTGAAAAACTACTAAAACACATGATCCAGGGATTAAGTGCCTTGATTTTCACCCTCAGGAGTTGAAAACATATCTACAGTAAATCCTGCACACAGATGTTTACAGTAGCTTTAGTTACAGTTGCTCAAACTAGGAAGCAACCAAAATGTCTTTCAGTAGGTGAAGGGACTAATAAACTAATAAACATGCACATAATGGATCACTATTTAACATTAAAAAAATAAGCTATCAGCCAAAAAATGACATGGAAGATTCCTAAATGCATATTACTAAGTGAAGAAGTCAATCTGTAACAGTTACATATGCTATGTTTCTAACTATATGACATTCTGGAAAAGGTAAAACTATGGATACAATAAAAAAATCAGTGGTTGTCAGGGCTGGGGATGGAAGAAGAATTGAATGGGCAAAGGACATAGGATTTTTAAGGTAGTGAAAATACTCTGTCTGATATTATAATAATAAATAGATATAATCATACATTTATTCAAATCCATACAATCTACAATACCAAAAGTGAACTCTAAGGTAAACAATAGACTTTGGGTGATTATGGTTATGCTTGGTAAAAATCTACTGTTTTGATGAGTGATATTGATAGTGGGGGAGCTATGCATCTATGGGGGCAGATGAAAAATTTCTATATTTTCAATTTTACTATAAACCTTAAAGAGCTCCTTAAAAATAGCCTTTTTAAAAAACTAAAAATACCATAAAAATTAAATGGTCATAATTTATCATATAATTAGATGGTTTCTTCTTACAGTATTTGGAATTGAGAGGAAAGCTGGTGCTTTAAAACTTGGTTTTATATTATTCTTAAGGACTCTCCATTTTCTAATTTCAAAATTATAATGTAAATGCATTTTGAATTGTAATTCTATTTGGGGAAAGTCATAAAATTTTTAAAATTTCTAAATGTTTTTCTTTATATTCAATTGTTTAAACTATCAAACTTCATTCTCTCCATTTTTTTTTTGCTCCATACTTTGTATCTTGTTCCAAATTCTTCTTGACTCTTCAAACTACACTGATGCAAGTAACCACCTTGTTTAGTCTCTGCCCTGTGCACTATATCCCTCCTTCAGATAACAGCAGCTGCCTCTTACTCTGCATTCTCTCTCAACAAATTGAGACCAGGAGCTTCATTAACTCAAAACTAATAGAGAAACAGGAAAACCTTATGGAATGACAAGTAGTTCTACATCTGCAAAAGGAGGATTGGAAAATACCATAATTATGTCAGGATTATATTGAGATTAAATCTAAGGTAAAACTCAGATTGAGTTTATTCTTAAACCAAATCTTTTGTGGCTATTTGTGGACTGTGTATATAGTCCACTAAATGGCAGTTTGAAATGAGATTATGCATTTTTCATTAGCAGAAATTGTAGTGAGTATTTGAATTTGGCTTAATTGCTTTTTAAAAATACTTATCCAAATGGTCCTTTTAGGACCATTGCATCCAGCTATAACTTGATCATACCTTAGTATGTGTCATCATGAGCATATTTTTGTGAATGGCAAATTATCTTGAATGATAGGAAGCTGAGATCTATTTTCTATTTTAGCTACTAATTGGCTGTCACTATGGTCCAGTTCTCCAACTTTTTCTGTCTTTTTTTTGGGGGGGGGGCCTGCAATGTAAATGAGCTGATGTAAAACATGTTTGCTTTAAAACAGCTATCTTCAAAAGTCTAAGCATAATCATGGATGATTGTTAGCCAGGCAGTTCAGAAGCAGTTGGAAAAGTCAGTCATATCTTTCCATTTTTAGCAGAAATAACATAAATAGCAATGTTGTGTCCAAGAAGTAATCTTGATGGTATATCTTTTCATTCTTCCTTTTTTGTAGTCCAAAAGATTTTTCTTATCATTATACCATAAATTCATAGGAAGTAAGACATTCTTTAAAATTTCACATTAGCATGAAAGAGACTGATAAATCTTTGAAACTCCCCAAAGGTTATAACCCTAATACCTGTATCATTGTGACTATGAGTACATTGTGTGGCAACCAACAGTGTCCGGCACACTAATAATGAGTTTTGTTTGTTTTTGTTTCTTTTTTCTGAATACTGTTTCTGAGTGAAAATCTGCCACCTTGAAGGTTGCATTTACTTCTTATTTATCTGTCTATTTAATAATGTCCTGTCTCATTACTTAGGAAAATGTACACAATTAAAAAGAATAAAATAAATTTAAATTAAACAGTGAATAAATGAAAGAAAATAAAAGGGAAAATAAGGCAAAACCAGAAACTAAATTATTGCATGACTTTCCTTGTCTTATACATTTGCTAAAAATGGGACATTGATTTGCCTCTGAGATTTCTAATAGCTACCCATTGGTCTGACTTTTGCTCCATGGAGCTATACATAATAAATCAGTCCCTTTACAAGGAAGTCCCTCAGAGTTGGGGAAAAAAAAAAGGTTTTGAGTCTTCTAGGCTAAATCAGAATGAATAATCTTACCCATTGCCCAATATTAATTTTCTTCACCTTTGTTAGAAAATTCTAGTCTGTTCTATTGCTTCTACGCTAAAAGACTCTAGGGCATTTGATTGCCTAATCTCGTTCCATTTAATTTTTTTTTTTAAGTAGAACATATTTACATGGAATTGAGCCATTTGTGGGTGAATAATGAAATTGACAATAACAAGGCTATTGTGGCAGCAAAATCAATCTTTAAATTTTGTATATTGACCTAGGAGAGGTTAGGAACCATTTTTACATTTCTTCCTAGTGATCCACAATAGCCTGTACAAATTGAGAGTTATTTTACTACTAGGAATTTAAGCAGTTATTGGTATTTTTTTCTGGCTTGACAGAATTATATTGAAACTATTCAGACATCCTATTTGACTGTTAATTGTGCTAAGCTTTTCTCTCCCACTACTCTGCATTTATCTTTCCAAAGGTTGGCATTCAGTGAAGAGAAAGACAATGTCAGACAAGGATTCTCCCTCAGAAAGAACACAGGAATGTCTGAACTCCTGTACTCAAACCTTCAATGAGCATTACTGGGCATAGTTGAGCAAGAGAAAGTATAAAATTATTTTAATCTATGGTCAATAGAATCAGATTCTACCTCAGTCTTTAAATTTTGAAAAGGTTTAAAATATATTCAAGCCTATCCATAACCCCATCAAACCACTACCACTGTAGGCAGGAAACAGCCAGTGTTTCTGTCTTCAGTGATCCCACAACATATCAGTCTGAACCAAATACCATCTGGCAGCTTCAATATGTTTAAATGTCCCTTGAATTCAAGTAGCAATTATGCATCAGCCAGCTGTGATCTTCATATAATTCATCACCACATTCTTCTCAGAGATCATGTGATTAGGTGCCCCAGAAAGATTCAAGATGAACCGAAGACCTCAGAGACCAGAGGTAAATATGCTTACTATGATTGGTTCCAAAGTAATTAAAATTTAAAAGTCCCACGAGATAAAAATATTGGTATAGCTGCATTGTGAACTAACAACAAGCCTCCTAAGCATCTTGTTATTATCATAATAGCTTTAGCATCAAATATGTCACAATAGTGCCTCCTGGAATTGACTTTTATCTCCAACCAGTCAAAAATGAGTGACTTGGAGTTATAACACTATTTTTGATAGGCAGAATGGCAATAGTACTCATAGCAAGTACGTTAATATTCAGTCATCTTGACGATAAGATGCAAGGGGAGCCAGAATTTAAACACTGCTCTTGTATTTTGTTTTTGGCCCTGGCACCCTGGCCTTCTTCAGCATCCAGTTACCAGGACAATAAGACACCGGTTTTTCATATCACCATGTAAATGTAACTATTTGAGAGATAGCCACCATACCTTTGACCAAGAGACTATCAGGCTTTTAATATTCATTTAAGATACTTTGAAAAATTCTACAAGTACAAAGGTAAAAAAATAAAAAAAATAAAAATAAAATAAAATAATTAGAATTCAAAGAAAAGAAATATAACTACATAAGAAAGGCATGTCCAAATGAAAGACGAACTACAACACAGAAGCATGAGTCTGAGTGACTAGTGGAATATACACCAAAAAAATAAACCTGAGAACTTAATACCAAGACATGTATATTTTGTGAGTCACAGGAGTTGTGACATTGCAACTGTAAAAAAAATTATGGAATTTTTGTAAACAACTTGGACATATAGTAAACAATGCTTACTTGTCATAATGATGTAAGAATGTTTTTTCTTTTAAAAAAAAACTTTTAATATTAATCTATGGTCAAATTAGAGACATCTTCAAACTTGACTGTCATTATAAATTTTCCAGAAAAAAGCAAAGAGACTAGGCAAAGGGTTTTTGTTCTTTTATGGAGAAAAAAGTATTCTATACGACTGATAGAATAAGAAATAAATATTTATGTGGTTAGAAGTTGAAGTGAAGGAATGGAGAACAGCAAAACACACATACTAGCAATAAGTTGGAGAGAGATAGGTAAATGAAAAAATTTGCATCTGATATAGTAGAAGGTATAATTTCTAAAGTAAGTATATCAAGTAGTAGTTATACTAGTAACTGGTTAAAGTAGAGGCAACCACCACATGAACTAAGTAGAGAAATAATTAGAAGTAGTTGATTCTCGGGAGTGGAGCTGGGAATGGAGAAGGACAGAGTAGGGGACTGTTACTTTTTCATTATAAAAAATTCTGTATTATTAGTATGTAAATAGCCATGTAACTAGACGTTTTCAGTTCTATCCTTGCTTATTTACCCTGCATTCAACAGAAATCCAGATAGCAGCCAGCAATGAACTTAAAACTGAAGAAGTGCTCAAGAACTTCTTCTTAAGAGTCATAGGATACATCTATAATACTTACATTAAGTGTGTGTTTGGGTTTTTCCATTTAAGAACTTCATATATTTACAGCCTAAAGTTTTTGCCTAAAGTTATGTGTCACCACATTTAGTACAAAACTTTCAAGATCTACAAGCCAATTTGTGCTTCCAACAACCCTCTCACAGTTTTTCTGCTATGAAATGTGATTCCACTCTGCCAGACCCTGACAAGTATTTGTATTTAAAAACATAAAGATAGTGATGATATCACCATTTCTTTGCTTGTATAGTCAATGGAGAATGCAGACCTCAAGTCCAAGTGATTTGACACAAATTTAGTGTTTGATTTGCTAGACTCAGACTCACAATAATAATAGCTATCCTTTATTGAACACTAATTATGTGCTAAGCTCTCTAAATGGCTCATTTATTCCTTATATTGTACTATTATATCCATTTACCAGTAATTAAACCGAGGAACAGAGAAATCAATTTCTGACTAGCAAGTAGTAAATCTATAATCTAAACCCAGAGATCACTTCCATAACCCAGGATCAGATTGGAGGAAACCTACATTTAGATTAACTTCTTCATTTTATAATGGAGAAAAGCCTGGATAGTAGAAGAAAATTAACTTGTCCAAAGTACACAGCTGGTTAGTGACACAGCCAAAACTAGAACCCACATATTTTGGCTTCTAGTCCAATTATCTTTTAACCACAGAAGGTCAGAAAATGTTAAACTTTTTGAGACTCTGCAACCCATCTGGGTTTTTGGAGTGCCAAAATTGTAAGTTTCAAAACTAAGTTAACTTAAGATTTAAAGATACTTAATATCGCCACAATTTCACACTCAGCAGAGCCATGAGATTTCATGGAAAATTACTGCACCAAATGATACTACAGCCTTCCATATATGACAGCACCATACACACACACACACACACACACACACACACACACACACACACACACACACAAATTATTTTCCTACTTTGATAGGGGTATCTCAAAGAAATCAAATTATTTGTTTTTCTGATGGCTTCAGTTTTGAAGAAATATTTCTTAGAATTTACTCATGGTTGGAACCAAAAGTAAAACTTGTATACAGGATAATTCATGCAGAGGAAAATGAAAACACAAGGTCAAAAGTTGAATACAGGCCATTTTCCATTGACTCCTACTTTACGATGTATTAAATTGTTGGTTAACTCAGCAATGTAGCTCACACTTGTGGCTTTATTTACTGAAGTATGATTTTACCGGGGAAAAAAATTGTGGTAAAGATTTCTATATTTATACACAAGAACTAGAAATATTAGAAACAACAAACACAAGGGGATCACAGTGAAGAGGAAATTACTCTTTCAAAAAACATCCTCAAATTATTCTTTATTTGCATTATTAACCATTGCAGTGAGCATGCAAACTTTCACTGTAAAAAAAGATTTGTGAAAATAAAGTTTGCAATTAATTTAACAGTGGCATTAACAAAAATCAGGGAAAACTTATTCTTTGCTAAAAAAGAAAACAGAAATGGAGTGGAATTATAAGAGATTTCATGCAGTTGTCTCTCTATTCTGGGAACCTGATAAATGTATTGGAGGAGTCAGAGAATGTCTTGGGAAGTGCATAAAGAATACCTGAACAAAGTTTTTTCGGTAAAACAATATCTTTTTGAAAATCTGCTAGGCTTTGGATTATGCCACTAAGCATTTACAGCTCTCAGAAGTCCATGTATCTTCTGCAGATTGCTTGAAGGAAAGAAAACAAAAAAGAAACTGACAGGAAGTTTGGGTATGCTTCCAGGAAAGCAAAGCAAAGGTATTTCCAGACCTGATTCAAATGCAGCTACATGGAACATGAAATATCAACCGGTGCCAAGGACCTGTCTTAAAAATCTAGGTACACCTAATACTTCCAAAAACACAAGTCTTTAAATATTATTTTCCCTTCTTTATTATAGCATCTTATTCTCCTGTTGTCTAATTAAAACCCTGTTTGAAATATCTGAATGTATGGAAGACTACTAATAAAAGTGCCTTAAATTGGCTTAGGCAGCAAATCAACAAAAGAAGCCATTTGCTCCTACCTACTCTGTCTTCCAAGATTATGAATATTGACTTTTAAATAGTTGGATACCCTATGAAGTTTTTTCTTCAGTGCAGAAAAAAAAAAGTTTCTATTCTGTTTCCATCCAAAAGAAATAATAATTGGTGAGAGAAGACAATGCAGACTGGTTGGCTCATCAGCTGAATTTAGTCCATGGAGAAATATATTATTGGGTCTAAGTATCCAGTTCACCACTGGTCTCATTAAGTCCAATCTACACTTTTATGCTACCTGCCTGGTGCTTTTAGATATTTTAATTGGTGTTTCCCGTTAATGTGCAGACATTCTTCTTTCAATTCTAGATTTGAACGCTCTTAGATAAATAAAGTTACTAAAGTTATTTTTAAACTTGGAGGAAAGTAGTCAAAAAGAAAAATCTTAAGCCTCTAAGCTTATACTCCTTTCCAGTACGTTTTTCTTTCTGTCTTCATCACTCTTCTTTATGTTTCAAAATATGCAGATTCCAGTATCTTCAATTTTGGCTTTCATAGGAAACCTTTCTTGACCCTTAAATTCTACATAAAACTTATCAAACCATTGTCATAATCCCTAAACAAACTGAAAATCTGGTTCCCAACATCTACTCAAATTGATAAAATTAATAAACAAGATGTTAGTATACTATGTTCCTCATTCACATAACTTAATTGAAGTAGAACAAGGAACCTTTAAAAACACACCTTATTACCTCAAAGGACTTTCACAAGTTTGAAAATTGTGGCAAACCAGAAAAGGAAATGTTTTGTCAGAGGCAGCAGGCCTACCATTGGCCATTCCTGCTTACATAAAATGCAAGAAGAATGTTTCCAAATTATTTTCTGCTAATGATGGAAAATGAGATCAAATGTTTTGTTCATAACAAACAAAGCAGAAACTTTCTCAACATAATTTCATTTAAAAAAATAGGCCATTTAGTAGCTACCAAATGACCTATTTCTAGCCCACATTTGGTGATAAAAGCTCTTCCCATGTATTTGCAATGGATGGAAACTCCATGCGATGACATCGGTGTACTTGGTAGAGGAGAGAAAGAAACTTTTGGACAAGCACCCAAACTTGACAAGCACCATTTTTTTCACAAAGAAAAAAATATTATATCCCAGATAGATCTTATTGGAAAGGCCACACATTCTTTGGAAAAATAACTATTGACCAGTGAAGAAAATGTTTACTCACAATAATAAAATCATCTTTATATTGTGTTTCAATTTGTTTAGCAGTTTTCAAATATTCCAAAAGCAACAGGACAGTTTGAATTTCTATGACTATATTGTCTTAGATGCTGAGAGGAGGTCTTTTTCCTGGAGAACTTACAGTCTCCTTGTGGGGAAAAAAAAATTATATTTGGAAACATTATTCTGTAAGCAAAAACTTATTTAGTACCACTAGGTTCTACTAAGGTTCTAAGAAGAGATAAATTAAGGTGGTCTGGAACATTCACCTACCCTAAAAGTTGAGAACTGTCAGGTCAATACATATATAAGACAGTGCTCAGCAACTAAAAGAAACCTTGAATCCACAATTTATGACTCATTTTACCTGTTTCCTTACCTCTATCCTAATGACTTTCATACCAGTCTTGGGTTCTAGATTCTATCTCTCTTAGTCTCCCCTTCTCTATTTCCTATTTTTATCCTTGATACAGGTTCCAGCTTAGATGTTCACTGTTTGCTGCAAGATTTTAAAAAAACTAACAAGAAGTAACTTTTATGTCATCATTATACATGTATTTTAATATAATTATTTTGTACTATGTCAAATTTATAGTTGTTGAAACTTTAATCAATTAATTGCTCAAGATAATATAGCTAGAAAAAGACAGACCTAAGATTGGAATTTACATCTTTTTGATTACGAAAAACACATTCTTTCTACTCTATTGTGATGCCATCCTGTTGATGTAGAAGACACATTATTTATTGTTCCTCTAAATTCCTTCCCCAAAGAGAACCTTAAAGTAACACAGAAGTCTAGAGATGTAACCAGAAGTGATATCATTTTTTATCTTAAAAATTCACATGAATTTCACTTCCTATTTTATAATACATTTATACTTTTTATTATATAAATAATTTTATGTATTTATGAAAATTGATATCTTGGAGCATGTGATTAGAACATGTGATTAAACAGTAATTAGAATCTAGGGGGTTCTGGGCAGAACACCAAGAGTGTCCACACTGTGTTTTTGCACACTCCTAGAAATCACCTTAGTGATACAGAGACCCCAATTAAAAATTTATGGTCATTAGTGGTATGTGGAAATGGGAAAAATTACAATTCAAGGTGTAAAGAGAGCATTTTTCCAATATGACTTTTCATAAGCTAGGAACAATCTTACATAAACTCTTCTTTACAATTGAAAAAAGTAGAAACACTTCCTAACTCTTTAGGCAAAAATAACTTAGTATTCTAAAATCTGCCAAAAACATTAAAAACAAATCTAAATTAACTGAGTGAATAAGCAAATTCCAGGAGCCCAAGAATAGTCCTCTGAAGAGTGTCTCAGGTACAACCATTAGAAGCAAACATGTCCAGAACCTGGGAGAGAAATGGATAGAAACAGTAATTAGAATCTAGGCGGTTCTGGACAGAATACCAAGAGTGTCCACATAGGCACTCCACCAAAGAAAATATCCAAATGATCATTAGGTAGATGAACTAAAGTTTTTCAGCCTCATCTGGGAAATGCAAATTAAAACCCAGTGAGATACCACTTCACACCAACAAAAAAAACTCAATAGATTAATAATACCAAGAGTCAGCCAGAATCTGGTGAACTGTGGTGAACTCATACACTGCTGCTGGGAGTGTAAATTTAAAAAACTGTGTGACAATACCTATGAATGCTGGGCCTACACATACTCTCTGAACTTGTCATTGCATTCCTGGGTGTATGTTCCACAGAAATTCATAAATATGTTTACCAAAAGCATACACGAGAATGTTTCTATCAGTGTTGTTCACAGTAATCCCAAAGTACACATCGCAAATCTCTATCAAAAGTAGAATAGAGAAATAAATAATAGCTTGTTCACATAAGAAATGCTATGCAATAATAAAATGAATAAACCGCAACTAGGCACAACCACATGGATGAATCTTACATGAATAACATTGATCAAATAAGTCAAAAAGAAGTACATACTGTATGATTTTGTTTACATAAAGTTAAAACCAGGCAAATCCGATTGTGGAATTAGCATTAGAAAAACCTTTTGAGAGGTTTCATTTGTGAAGAAGTTAGTAAGGACTAGAGGAGATAAGGAAGAGAACTGCTGTGATAGCAGTGCTGTGTTTCCTAAGGAGAGTAGTGGTTTAATCGATATGCTCTTTTTGTGTACATTGAAATATACTTAAGATTTGTGCACTTTTCTGTATACATGTTATACTTCAATCAAATTTGTTTAAAGCTGGGAACTTTGCATAAAAATTTTACAAACGTTTAACATTTAAGAAACAGAGCATTGTATGTTCTAACAGTCTTACAACTGATACATGGAAACCTTATTAAGTTACTAATAAAATTGTTGATTGATTAAAATATATATATGTACATGTGAAAAAAGATTTTTGGATAAAAAGAATGTGAAACTTGATATTACTGAACATTAAATTTGGCTCTGAAAGTCATGATTGCAAAGAAAGAAATGGAAACATGATGATTTATATATTTTAATTTTTTAAAAAAGTTTACAAAGCATAACTATTATAAAAAATATGTCTTTAATTCCAGAACAAATTTATCATATTATTAATATATCTTAAACATAGAGTGTTCCAAACTTCAAGAGCAAGATTCACTGCTTTGTCATGATTAAAAATTTTCAACATTACTAATGTTATAGGAGATAAAGTATTTGGGAATATTTTTATCAAAATGATCTTGAGCTTGGTAATTATCAGTATTTAGAAAGCAATCATTATTTCTTGAGTATCATTATATTCTGGGCATGCTATCAAGAATCAAGGCAAATGTAGATAACAAACAACCTCTAAGTCTCAGCAGTATTCAATATAAGCATTTATTTAACCCATAAATTTTCAGGTCAAATGGGTGTCAAATTATCTGAGATGACTTGCTGGGGATGTCTGGTAATCAGTATTTGAATATGGCTCTTCCATGAATTCTAACTCCTGATATTCTCACTCTTGTAAAAACTCTCTCCTTGCATCTGGACTGCATTTAAATTTTATTTATTTTACTTAAAAAAATTATAGATTCATAAAAATTTGCAAAGAAATATACAAGGAAATCCCATTGTACCCATTTTCAACCTACGCCAATGTTAATATCTTATCGAACTATTGTTCAGTATCAAAACCAATAAATTAGCATTGGCACAATTCATAGTGTTTATTCATTTTCACCAGTTGCCCATGCACTGTGTGCATATGTGTGTATGGAGTTCTACGCAATTTTATCACATGTGTAGTCATACATAACCACCACCACAAATAAAATATTCAACTATACCATCACAAAAATCCCTCACATTACTCCTTCATAGACTTTCCCACCCCCTTTCCCCAGTTCCTAACCCCTATAAACCAAAGGTCTGTTCTCCATCCTTGTAATTATGCTTCTTCATAGATAATACATAGGTGGAATCACAAAGTATTTATTCTTTTGAAATAACTTTTTTTTTCACTCAGCAGAATTTTCTCAAAGCTCATACATGTTACAGTGTGTATGAATAATTTGTTTCTTTATAAATCCTGAATCATATCCTGTGATATAAATGTACTAGTTGTTTAACTGCTGACCCAGTGAAGAATGTTCTGGTACTTTTTTAGTTTGGGCTACTCTGAATAAAGTGGCTAGGAACATTTATGTACAGTTTCTGTGTGAAAGTAAGTCTTAATTTCTCTGGGATAAATGTCTATATATACAATTGCTAGATCTTATGATGAATCCATTTTAAGTTTTGAAAAAATTGGCAAACTATTATCTGGAAAAACTATACCATTTTACTTTTCTACCAACAATAAATAAGTGATAGAGTTTCTCTGCATCCTTGCCAACATTTAAAATGAAAAATGGCTAACATTTTTTATTTTAAGCCATTTTGATAGGTGTGCAGTAATAGCTCATTGTGATTTTAATTTGCATTTCTCTAATGGCTAACAGTGTTGAACATCTTCCCACAGGCTTATTTGACATATACCCTACCCTCTCCGGCAGTGTTTGTGAATGTTTTTTTCCTATTTTCAATTGAATTTTTTTCCTGCATCCTACCCCACCTCCCAACTCTTCTCCCAAAGTAACCCTCATTCTGAATTTCTTTAATAATCACTCCAGGTGATTCTAAGACATCTTAACTTTTAAATGTTAGAGCCTTAAGGACAGGAAGTATAGAGGGAGAGCCTAAATAGACAAATTACCTGCTTTGATCATTCAGAAGACACCATCACAAAGGGATGAAAGAAAGGGAGATGAAAAGATTCCTGGGAAAGGGTCTCAGGATGGAAGTGAAAAGCTCCAAAGATACATATGATTTGTTTGCATCATTATACAGTAAACTGTGCTGCTACTGAAAATTACCCTTCAACGGCTGCTCCTTGAGGGCGTGTTCTTTGGGACCCACCAGAGTCAGGCCAAGACTTTGCTGAAGGCATGAACCTGAGCCAACTAGCCTTTCAAGGTTTTTTCCATCTTTGTGGCTCTTACAGCTGTGAGAAAGTGGGAGCGAGGGTTTACGACCCAGGGCTGTTAGCAAGAACAGGTAGCTGCCAAAACTGGAACATTAACCTTAAAGTCGTCTCATACTTTATTGAATCTTACTTTGCTACAACAATAAGAGACGCTTCCACCTTCAGCTAAAAGCTTCACTGATGTTCCCAACTGTGAAACCATCGAACAGAAAGGAAGAGGCAAAACTCTAGGGTTTCCTTCTAGTGTCACAGGAAACAGAGTAGAGCTTTAAACTGTAGAAAGTTGAGTGAATAAACTGCTGCCCTTGAACCATTGTTAACCGAGAGATCTCACTGCACACCTGACCTCCCTGATGGCTGGCTTCTTTCTTATGAAGTAGTAGTAAACCAGGCAGATTCCTAGGGCCCTCTAGTAAAGTTTACAAGAGCAATCCGGAGAGTCTCCTGGTGGTATTTTAACTAGCTGATGCAAACTTTGTTTAAGGAGGCTAACTTTCAGAGTTTTAGATTTGCTATTTCCTTCATTGACTTCCTTTCTGTTTTTATTGGAGTCTGGCAGTTTTATATCCAATAGCAGATATGACTCACCTGAGCAGTCTTGGGAGGGTCTTAGCAATTCACAGGCAATTAAATGTTTGGCTGTTGGTTTTTTTTACACATTTCAGTCAGAGAAGAAAAAGTGAACTTTTAGGAGGCTAATTCTCCTTAAGGTAGTTTAGACTCAATGCCCTTTTTACATATTAATCCCCAGTTGCATCAAACACACTTCAGAAGCTGTTTCATCAGAGATTTAAAATAGAGCAAATCCTCAAGCCTGAGGGAATAGCATATCAAAGTTTAATGAGAAGTGAGGGCATCTTTTTTATTAAATTTATAGCTGAAAATGTTTTAATGAGTCATTTTTTGTGTGTGTTATTTTTTTTAATAGCCTCCTGGCTTCATCCAACCAGCCACCAACCACATTGACCAAGTTCAGCATAATTGCCGCAAAAGAAGAAATGCCTCTAGCTATCAGCAGCATTAATTAGCTCTGACTATAAATTTTAAGCAAAAGTTGTCATCATCATGTAGGGCAACAAGTTCTACAGTTTCTCTGTAAGGACAAAATCATTCAGCAACTGGCAGGAACAGAAAATGAATACTCTGCTAAAAATATTAATCATATGGAATGTAAATCTAATCCATTGATGCGAACTCTGCCTAGTGTTAGAAAGTAAAAAGGAAAGGAAAAGAAATAGAAAATGCACAAAGAAGGCAAGAGAAAAAGGAAAAGCACAGACAAGAGAAGAGATCAGTTGAAACACTGGAGGTTTGTGCTACATAGATTATCAATTTCCAGGAGCCTGGCAGACTTCCACATATTTAATAGATCTATTTTATGTGTTAATAGAAAAGGCATGCGCATATGATGCAAGGTATTCATTAGAATATTTATTATTTATATTCTGCCTTACTATAAAGAAAAACATGGAATAGCTTACTACAAACACATTAAGTGCATAGATGGAAAGGGAGAGAGAATGTTCTTTGATTGAATAAACACATTAGCCTTTGGAGAGAAAGCAGAGAACAATTCTTTCTCCAAGTCAAAATAGGCAGATAGGGCAATGAGAAATAAGAAAATTAAGAGGTGATGCCCTCTCAACACAATGACATTAGGGATAGTAGTTGTGTCATATGATCCTCTGTTTAAGAGGAACAGATAGGCACCATCACAGCCTTTGGAAGGCAACGTCAAGAGACCTGGCTCAAGGAGGCAGGATCTAGGCTATAAGCCCAAAGCAGGGGAGATGGCCATCTGCCTGCACTACTGAATTCTTGGTGCATAGAGCATACAAGGGTATGTCATAAACACACAGGGGAAAGACTGAGACTGGTTTGACCCAGACAAAGTTGAGAAATAATTCCTCTAAAAGAAAAAAACAATAATTTTCCTCTCCTTTCCTCAAATTGCTCCAATTTTCTGACTCTCTCTGTCCTCTGAGTGGCAGAGCCTCTCATCTCAAAGCCCAGAACCCTTCTCAGTGCGCAGAAATAGGCTCAGTGACAAATTGCTGTCAGTGCAGGATCTGGAAAGACATAGACAAGTAAATAGAGATGGTGACCTCTTGCATTATTATATTATATAATTTTCTCTGAATATCATGGTCATACGGCAGCAAAATAGTGAGTCTGTCTTGTACTAGTCATAACTTTTTATTTATTTTCAGTTGTAAAGGCACACTTTAGGAATATATTAAATTTAATTATTCACTAAGAAAGAATGCATTCCACTTCAATAAACATATATGAGTGCCCACTTTTCACATGCATTATCTTAAATGACAGTTTTATCAAAACCAAGAGAATAACAAACCAGGAAGAAATAACGGTTCCTGATTGGAAGACAAGAAATAAAAGGGCTCAGCTATTTAGGGTCCAACCATATCTCTTAACACAGAGATAGATTCTTCTTATCATGCCAGAAGCTTCAGAGAAACAGAAACACTGGTTTTGTTCTCTGAGATCAAAAGACATATACGTCCAGCTCTGTGATCTCTCCTGTCTGACAGAGGCATTCCTGCTTCACCTTGAGATAAGGAGAAAGATGATATGGTTGGCCTTTTAATCTCTCTCCATTTTTCTGCATCACTAGCAGATTTTCTTGCACACTTCTGCTTCTTTTTATATGCAGTGAACATGCATTAGCATCAGAATCACATAAGGAGACTTGCTGTGGTCAGCAGAAGCACAAAGTCAGCCCTTATGCAAAGTGATTGTCACAGATTTCCTCTTCTTGTGTTGTCACATCTCCAAATAACTGCAGGTTTGGACAGCTCATTTGCTAAACCTGGGGGTAAAGAGAGACAGAGTGGAAAAGAAGACAACGCAAATGCAATAAGTACCTCAGGGCTCAGGAAATGTTAGGCCCTCTGTTTCACCCCTTCATCTCTATAGAGGAAATTTCAAACATTTTTTTGGGGTGGGCAAGAGTGTGACAGATTTTCTATTTTCAAGGATGACTAGAACAAATATACTTAGAAAAATGTCTAATCTTTTTTAAACATCTCATTCTTTATGTGAGAATTACTTATTTGAATTTTATTTTGGCAAAACCTAGATGTTGGTCCTAATCTTAATATTTCAGGATACAGCTAAGGCAAAGAGATGTTTTTGATGGGATAAATAAAAAGGGATCAGAAACACAGGCTTAAGCATTCTTCGGAAATTGCTTTACTTTGAGTCATTGAGGGACATGCTTGGCAAAGCATATTACATCACTGTTAGCCTGCTGGAAATCATCCTTAGTTGTTTCACAAGGCCCATGTGCAACTTGGTATTCTTAGAACCACTTCTGAAAAACAGTTTATCAGTCTCCAAGTCAGCTAATGTTCTAACATTAACTTCTAGAGTTTATATATGTCTTATTCCTGTGGTACTAGGAGTAGCTCAACATCATTAGGCTCATTTTGTTTTTTTTCTTGAAGTCAATCATATTAATACTGGCAGTTACCTACATCCTAAAACAATGCTTAAAGAAACAAGATCTGGCTTTGTCTAAATTTAAAGTATATCTTAGAGTAGCAGGAACCAGGAACCTGCGCTCCTATGAAAATCTAATACTTAATGATCTGAGGTGGAGCTGAGGTGGTGATGCTAGCGCTGGGGAGCAGCTGCAAATACAGATGAACCTTTGCTTACTCTCCTGCTGCTCACCTCCTGCTGTGTGGACCGGTTCCTAACAGACCATGGACTGTTACTGTTCCATGGCTTGGGGGTTGGGGACACCTGGCTTAAAGAACAAACTTTTCTTCTTACAATTCAGAAGTCTTCGAAGTTCAAGATCAATGCACAGGCAGATCCAGTGTCTGGAGAATGCCCTTTCCTCGTTTGCGAATGGCCATCTTCAGGTTGTAACTTCACCTGGCAAAGAGCAGAGAGAGCACACACAAGCTCTGAAATCTCTTTCCCAAGGACACTAATCCCAGTCATTATAGCTCCACCCTCATAGTTTAATTACCTCCAAAATGCTTCTGTCCTAATACCATCACACTACTGGTTAAGATTTCAACATATGAATAGGAAACATAAAAATTCAGTTCATAACAATAGGCAAGTCAATTCTATAATTCTTTTGGTCAGGTCAATGAGACTAAAGCAAATATATGGAAGTGTATAAGGACAAATAAGAATCAACTTCACACGAAGGTGAAGTAGAAAACAGACTTCATGGCGTGATTTATTCTCCAAAAATAATTAAGCAACAGTTTTTCTGTTGGGACAGACTTAAGTCACTAGCTCTCATATATGTTTGTTATTTCACAAATCTATGCCATTGTAGCGGAAAACAACCAAATGTACTATTCTAAAACCTACTATACCCTCTTTGCCAAAATCTTCCCATGTGCCTAGTTCGTTATGTGTTTTATATGAATAGTTTCATTTAACTTTATTCATATAATTATTCTGTGCTGCTCCAGTATCATATCTCTATTGTTTCTCAGGACAGAACAGCTACCAATATGTATATATAGCCTAGAATCAATTTAAATCCATCAATGACTTCGAAACCAAGAAAAACATCCTAGACCTCAGGTTCCACATTAGCAGTTAGTCAGGAGAGAAGTTGCAGATGTCTGGTAATTCAGAGGAGCCCAGGGTTGTTGAAAGAGCAAATACCAATAAATCAAATGTGAAAGGCTTCCAATACCAATGGAATATGGCAAGATAGTGTCAATCACAGGATCAAAAAAGCAACATCAAAAAAATAAGGGAGGATGAGGAGGTAAATTATGCAAGAATTACTACCTGGAAGCAGGTAGAAAGCTGGCTTAGAATTGTCTAGAGTACAGGACAGTGACAAATCTGAGGAGTCCTCACTTTGGTCCCAGCTTCCTGTTTATAATGATCTCTCTCCTGCCTTTACCCTAATCTGAAAGGCGACCATGTACAAAAGCCACCACTTTATAAAAAGTGGATTCTGGTAAAATGCTATTTGTATTGTCACTCACCCTGCCATAGTTAGGTTAAAACCACGTCAACCTCAGTTGCATGGGGCTTCAGAAATCTAAGTTTGGGATTAGAATTTGTGCCAAAAAAGTCAAAGGGCTCAAATACATATAGGTATACACACACTTTAAAATAGTTAATTATGTTTATGTAATTATAATTCTCTTCACTTCTAGGTTCTCTAAGGAAAGTTAATGCTCAAATGATATGATAAATGTTAATGACAGTTGGGCTAGCTGACTTATCATTTCCATAAATATTATCTTCTGGTAATGCTGCTTCTCTGGGCACAAATATCACTTTTTTTAAAACTGAAGGTCAGGATGTTGAAAAAATATTTGTATTTTTATGTGTCCTTATGGTTATAGATGCAGATAGTTAATAAGAACAAGCCTTTTTAATTCTAGCAGCTATTTTTTTCTTATCTTAACTAGATTTGGTCTGTATTTGGTAAGTCAAAAAGACTTTTTATTGATATAATGTCCTATAAACCATATAAATAAACACAAGAGAAAATTAACATGCCCTGCTTGCAAAGCAGCATCAATTCATATTGAGTGTGTTGGGAGAAAAAGTGTGTCTGGGATTAGCTCTACAGGGTACTATGTAGATAACAAGACAAATTCCATAAAATCTTCAGAATTACAGCTTAAGTTTTATGTATATTTTGATTTAGACCTCATATCAATGTAGCAATATATCTTACAATAGTAACTGGCAGATCATTTTCATGAGGCATTTACAGAACTTGCTAGTTAGTTTGTATATATTATCATAACAGTGAAATGCCTCTCTCCCTCTCTAACTCAGGCTCATAGTTCCTGCTATAAATATGCTAATCGATCACAGAAATTCTGCTTGAGGCTTGAGTATAGTTGCAAAAACAGCCCTTTGTCAGAGGAGCCTTTGCTGAAGAGGCAGAGAAATGTGTGTCCCATCAAATGGGAACAGAGATTAGAGCTTTCTCTATTTTCCTTGTATCCTTCCTCTTTTCTTGCCCCATCTCCTTTCCATGTATATATAGGGCATAGAACTTGGGAAGCTCTTAAGATGGCTTTGATAAAACTATAGAAAGCTCCCATCTTCTCAGCTGACACTGTCTAGATCAATAAACCATTCCTTATTTCAAAGCCCGATGAATTGAATATTGGACATTTGAAGTTTCAAGCTCAGGAAACTTGTGCCTGCAACATTCTCATTTCATGCTTACAGCAATCCCAGGAGGAGAAACTAATATCCTTATTTAGTAGTCCAAGACACTGAAGCACAGAGAGGTTATTTCCCAGCATGACATAGGTAAGGAGTGATGGAGACTAAATTTAAATCCAGGCAGGTTGACTCATAAGTCCAAGCTTTTAGCCATTGTGCAATGTTGATCTTAAAGGAGGAGCAGGGCTTACCAAACTCTGTTCCAGCAATTCAACTGGACAGATGGAAGAAGATTCCAGTAGACACTCTAGAGAAAGGCAAGGAGTGGGGAGTTTTCTCCAATACTGGAAACTTTAGATTCTCAACCACTTGAAAGGAAGACCCAGAATCCAGAATACCTTTTTTTTCCTAAAAAGATGAAGTTGTAGGTTCCATACATAACAATGGAAACAATGCTAATTAATGGTTCTAAACAAAGGTACTGCTGTGCTAAAAATGGCCCACTATGCAGCTCCATGAAAAATAATAATAATTAGTTAATTAATTAATGAAAAGCAACCTATATGACATCAAGAACTCAAATTAAACTCTCTAAGAAATGGAAGATGGTCTACTCCTGTTAATAGAAGCTAAAACACCAGGATAGTAAATTTTTTTTTTAAGTGAAGCAAGACCTGAAGGTTACCCTGAGTAAGGTTTGGGGACAATTGACATCTTTACGCTACATTTGTTTTATTTTAAGTCTCTACATCTTTTAGCTTCCTAGCTAATTATCAGCTCCTCAAAGTCAAGGAGAAGGTGACATGCATTTTAGTATCTCTCATACAATGCCAATACATTAACAACAAAGCACAGGCAGCAGTCTCTCACCTCCATATCTTCCTCCCCCCATTACTGTGCTCAATCATTGTTTGAAGCATATTCTGACAGAAAGAAGATTAATTAAAATCGCATTCATAAATGAGAGCAACTTATATGGCTTTTACCATTCCAGGTATTAAACCTGACTCTACCAGTCAAAGAAATTTCCACAGTTTTGGTTTTTATATAGAATAAGATGTGAAGGCATCTTTAATTCCAGTCTCTGGTGAGACAGTAAAAACTGTAATGACTGTGATTGAACCCACATTCTGACATGTGTTGCAAATTTTTTACATATGTGACTAACTATAAGGACTATCCAGAGGGTTCTCATTTACTAAAAACCTAAGGAAATGGTACTGGTTCACCTTATACTTCTTACTACGGAGTGCTTGGACTACTCTACCATGTCTCATGTTAGCTTATTTCCTGCTATCCATGCTGGAATATATGCTTCTTGGGGAAGCTTTATATCTTACATGAGCTTCTGCAGATTTAGAGAACACCCCCAGCACTATCAAGATCAGACATCCACTGTTCGAAATTAACTTTTTCACATGAACATCTGGGACACCATTCAGAACAAATGTTTACTCCTAAAACTGGAGCGTCAGTGGCCTCATAGCTTTGACAAGACAGATTAAAGTTATTGCAGCATTTGTTTATTTTCAGAAGTCCAGGTTATTCCATTTTTGTCATGGTCTCTACATTACACTTGCTAAAGGATTCTTATTACTAAGCTTAATCTTAACTTTTGCACTGTCCAGAAATACAGCCATTAAGTATCTTCTATAGAACATACTATTTCCCTCTAATAAGCTGAGAAAATGTTGGTTGATGCCTTACTTTCCTTGTTAGCTCACCTAAATGTCAATCAAAGTGAATAAGAACCCTGCCTCAGACTTGCAGACTACAAATCTCAGTCCTGTGTGATTGTGGGAAAGTTATTTAACTCCTCTTAGCTTGTGCCCTTATCTGAAAATTTTATATGAAAGTGGCTACCTTAGAGGGTCAATGTGAAAACAAGATGACATATAACAGTCATCTAACATAGTGTGTGATATATGGTTTACAGTCAATAAGTATTAGGCATTTTTATTATCTTTTTTTGGTCTAACCTCTCGATGCTTGAATTTCAGTTATCATATCCTTCTTTGCCAGCATCAGGAACCTTCCTGAGTACCATCTTAAAATGTCATCCCAGAGTCAGTTGCTTCACGCCAAGATTATCAATGGAGATTAACATTGGAGACACTACACTGTAATTTCCCACTAAGTGTCTTTAATGTACAGTTTCTTTTTACACAGAAGTTTGTTCATTCACCTCTCTCCATTCTAAAGTTGACCCCACCTATCTCAATCCATATTTTTTTTCTATGCTTAGTGTAGCTTAAAGGCAATTCTATCAACAGGTTTAAGTCTTGCTCAGATATGATTTATCATATATCTGCAGGGTCTGGATTAAAACAGTCTAAATGTGATTCACTATGAACAAAAGCAATGCACAATAAAGAATGACACAACCACCATCTTGTTCTTCAGGGTTTTATAGTGATCACATTTTCCTATTTTACTGAGGAAAACTCATTGTGTGGAAGGCATTAGAGCAATGTGATTAAATGCTATTGTGTATAATGTGATATTAGATATTACCCGCATAATACCTATGTCTTCTTGCCAGTGAAGCTAAAACATTTGCAAATATTAATGTGATACAATTGAATGTAAACCATTTTCCTTTGTGTCTGCTTGACTGTAGTAGAGTTAAATGATAATAATAATTATAAAGTATTTTGTTTGCAAGGCAAATGATTAGTAATAAAGATGAATAATACTTTTTATTAAAAAATAGAGTAAATAACAGATGGCTGAACCCTTGGATACCCCAAAAGAAAAATTCCGTGGTGTTCTAGCTTGAGCACTTTGGGAAATGTATATGGTACTTACTTTCTGATGAGTAGCAGCATGCAGCATTGTTAAGCTTGATTAAGCAAATTTAATTAGCGTTAGTCAATGCATTTTTGTAAGTGGATAAAATATATTCCAGCTTCGGCATGACTGTTAATCTTTAATTTATGAGATAAAAGTTAAAATGTAACCATAAAATATTTAAATTGCAATAAACCGCATTAAAAGGAACTGATTTTTGTTGTTAAATTTCCTCAGTTATATTTTAACCCTACGATTCAAAGGAAATTGCCTGAGTGTTTCCCTGTTTCTTTGGGTTTGCTATTGTTTAGGAGGTGGTGAAAGTAAAGTGGTAACATGAGCTATGAATTCCCAACTGAGGATACCTAATTTCTAAATGACTTACGACCACATTACTATATAACCAGACTTTATAACATTCCTCAAACCTGGATTTCTTGTTGTATAGGACTTATTATACAGAATCCTTGAGACTAAAGATGGGAGATGAATCTAAACTTAAGAAGATCTCACCTTAGAAAATAAAACAGTTTTAAGAAAAATAAATAAAATGATAAGTAAGTCAATTAATTTAAAAATTCAGAAACTATTCAAATAGTCTCAAAGTTAAAGGAAATCATATCTCACACTAACCTGAAACTTTTCAAATCTAAATTAATACTTTTAATGTCAGTCACTATTAGTTAATTAAGTAGATGCTGAAAGAGTACAAGGTCTTCTGTTCCACACAATTAGCATTCCCCCCAAAATGCTATAGCCTTATCAAGCACTGGCACAAGATTTTAAAGTGTTTTTTTAGAACTTTATGTAACATTCAACCATGCTAGGAGAAAGGTTTAGAAAAGCATTGTTTTATACTTTTGTTTAAATTTATTCTGACTCTTCTTCTCTCTGACTCTTTTTCTGACTTTTGTTCTCTCTCTTGCTTCTAGATTAGCTGTTCTAAAGTTTAAAAAAGTTGGTCATAATAAAGTGTCTGTGTGTAGTGCATGTGTGCGTGTGCGTGTGCGTGTGCGTGTGTGTGTGTGTGTGTGTGTGTGTGTGTGTGTGTAGTTTGGGGAATCATTTAAGCTTAGCTGCTTTCTAGGAAAATGGGAGTATCAACCATCATCAACTATGTTAAAAATAAAGTTATCAAATCCCAACAGGATCTCTAAAAATAGTAGCCACAGACACTACTGCCAAGAGCATGACATCCCACTAGGGAGACCTGTTCCCTCCCCACCCAGGAGTAGGAACAATAAGACTATAGATCTCTAGAGGTATGTGGTCTTTGACCAAGGAAATAGGGAAGAGGGAGTATGAGAAAAAGAAAAATTTGTGTGGACTTATGGTGAGGGGGTAGCTATAAGTTCAGAAAAGAAGTATCCTCATTCAGAACACTAATTTCATTTATTCATTCAGTCAAAATTTGTTTATTTTCCAGTCTCTATGGTAACTGCTAGAGTTATAACACTGAGCAAAACTGACAACAGTTATCCTCTTCAGGGAAACTTTAGATGACTGATTCAAAAACTTATCAGAGGACAGAGACAGGAAAATTCAATAAAGGTCTTCATGATCTGGTTTTTGTCTACCCTTCTTCTCTTACCTTTCATCATCTTTGCCCAATCCATACTAAAATAATTGAATTTTAATTATAATGCATGATCAGCTTCCTTGACTTTGTCACCTCCTCTGAGAAGCTCCTTGATTTCTCTTCAACCATGTGATCTTATACTTTCTTTTCTTTTCATGGGTAAATACAAAAGCCTGTATATATATATATATATATATATATATATATATATATATATATATATATATACACACATGAAGTTTTTTAAAAACTTGGTCATAATAAACTACACACGTATACATAATATTAGCATAAATGATATAAGTTAAGTAAAACTATACTGTTATAATTCTTCTGTATTTTAGTCTTAATAGTTTGATGCTAATTTTTAAAATTCTGTTTTGATATGTCTATTGTGATTTTGATTATATCTCTTTCTAATTTTTTAGTGGTTCTGGTAATTATGAAATACATACTTAAATTTTCATACTTTATCTAGAATAATATTTTGTGGTTCTTTGTATGCAAAATAATTTTAGTATATTCTGGATATTTTTAATATTATCTTATGAGAGTATATATCATATTTAAACCCTATGGAGAATATTGGTATTTTTGTTTTAGGCGGCACTTAACTTAGTATCATTCCACAGGTTCCAACCCATCTTCTGTGGCCTATGGTTCAAAGTTAGTTCAAGTATCACTGCCTTTGCAGCTACGGCTGCCAGATATAATACAAGATGCCAAGTATTACATGAGATATACATATGCTAAAGACATACATATACACTGTGTATCTGAAATTCAAATTCAACTGGCATGCTGTATTTTTATTTGCTAAATCTTGTTTAGTTCTCAAAGACAGTGATACTCAAAGACAGTACACTAATAAGGATCAGACTCTTGCTAGTGTGGGTCAAGGATGAACCCAGGAGTACACTTTCTCATACTTCCCCCTTTATGCTATTTCTCTAGCAGTTTCTGATTTCTTTTGATTCCTCATTTCCATCCTCCAGCCAGAAATTATCCACTTTTATAATTGTACTACATCCTGACCCCTGTGAAGGGAGGCCAGAGAAAGAGGAGAGTAAAAACCAACAGGCTTTGGCAAGGTTCTCAGGGAGCTATAGTTTTACGAAAAAAAAGAGAAAGGTGGCTGTTCCTCAGCATGCCACTGCCCTCATTGCACAATAGCCTGGTCCTGGGGATGAGAGAACAAAAAGAAAAAAAAATAGCTGAATGCTGAATGTTAGTGTCCTTCAAAATTTATATATTGAAATCTTAACTCTCAGGTGATGATATTAGGAGATGGAGACTTGGGGAGGTGATTTGGTCATGAGTATGGAGTCCTCATAAATAGGATTAGTGTTCTCTTTAAGGAGACCCCAGAGAAATCCATTCCCCTTTCCACTACGTGAGGACACAGTGAGAAGTCAGCAGTCTGCAACCTGGAAGAAGACTTTCACCAGACACTAAATCTGTGGACATCTTGATCTTGAACTTTTCAGAATCCAGAAGTGTGAGGAATAAATTTCTGTTGTCTGTAAGCTATCTAGTCTATGTTATTGTTGTCATAGCAGCCCAAATGAAGTAAGATACTGGGGTCTTTTCTCCACTTTCTCTGGGCTTTAAAATTTCTATTTTCTAATCCTCAAGCCAGAACTAGAAGATTTCTCCTGGATCTCTCTTGTATGTTCCAAAGTGCTCAAGTCAAGGTTTCAGATTGCTATTGAGCTCAAGCTAGAGGATACTAGGGGGTTGGGGAGGAGAATGGTAAAATCTGCCTGTTTGGTGATAGTTCAGAATCTGGTATTCTTTCTCAATCTACATAATAATATTTGTCTTTCAAAGTTTTTTTCAGAGAAAGATGCTTATGCTTTCTCTCAAGCTTTTATAGTTGCATTCAGTGTGTTTATTTCATCCTACCTAGATCCAGAGCCTACAGTGTTAAATATTAGAAGATTGCAATAAGCTGTAGAAACCAATAACAAATGATGCAAACATATACAACAAAGCCAAAAGCGGAATTAAAATAGTATACTAAAAAGATTTGTGTAACATAAAAGAATGCAAGAAAGAAAGAACAGAGGAACCAAAAATAAATGAGATGAAAAAAAGTAAATAATAAGAAAGCAGATCCAAATAGAACTATAGCAATAGTTACATTAAATGTAAAGCTCTGTATAAGTTATTTTGGTAGGACTGAAGATGAGCAAAAAACATTCTACCAGCAGGTCTCAAAATTTAATTTAGGATGGATCTGAGAAGAAGGTAGTCATGAATAGCCTTAAGTATTCAAGATGGTTGTCTGAGAGAGATGGAAGGTAAAGAAGGTAACTACTTGAAAGAAATCTGGAAAAAAAACATGCCCACACCAAACATTGAGATAATTTCTGGAAAAAGTAAAATACTGATGAGTTTAGCTACTTCTGTATCTCTAAAATTTACCTTCTCCTTCTCAAGCAATATTTGGGCAATAAATTCTCTTTTAGGTCATACTGTTCTGAGATGTTCAAAAATCATTAAGACTAGCCAAAGCCTTTGATACCTTGATCCTAGTTTTAATAAAGTGCTTACAATTGTCAGGTGTCATGCTTTGAAAGAAGATAGGTAGATGTATGATAGATAAACAAAAAGATAGATGATGATGATAGATAGATAGATGATGATAGATAGATAGATAGATAGATAGATAGATAGATAGATGATAGATATTCTTTTTCTACTTACCAAAAATCTTCACAGTAGTAGTATTTCCCATTTTAAAGCTGAGAAAACTTGTGGTTTCAACCAGTAAGTAATTTTCCCAAGGAAATAAAGCCATGAAGCAGGGGAGCTCAGATTTTAAATATAGGATTGTCTTTAAGCCAAATCCATGTTCTTTCCACCATACAGTGTTTTCTCTTTGCAGACCTTGGCATCTACAACAGATAAAGTAAAAACACTTTGTTGGGACCACTATTGTAAGTCTTGTGTAGGACTAAAGCAAGACAAATTTAGACTTTAACAACACAAAGATGGGTGAAAAGCATAAGAGGGAGATTGAAGACATTTATGACTTACTACTCAATTTTCATATCATATTGCCAGCTCCCCAAAGGAGGGGAAAAGTTCCTGAGTGATTATTGAAGAAGTAAAGTAAAATATCTCATTTATCATTTTTCTGGCAATTAGGAGATTAAAATAAATCATTCAAAAGAAAGACATTATTAATGATGCAAGCATAATGTTTACATCTCTAAAATGTGTTAATAGTTAACAGGCAAGGACCAATTTAAATAAAACTATATTCAAATCAAAATAAAATTTAAATTGTAGAGATAAAGAGCATCTGGGAATGAGTCTTTTGCAGAACTTAAAGTTAACAGAGTTCTAAATGTACTCAAATGTTTTTTAATCTTTTAGCAGGGATTCTGCATTCCATTTTCTTAAGACATAGCAAAATATTTCTTCATTTAATCAAATTGAAAGTCATTTTCTTCTCATCTCTGAACATATAATAAAGACATTCTCCACTCAATTTATTTTAGGGAAAGAGAGCTTGAAAATGCACATGCATTTAAATAAAACAGCATGAATGATCTGAGCTATGCTCCTGCGTCATGTGTAAATGCCAGAAGCCTCCAAGTTTCAGAGTTAGCATTGGCATATTTTTGGCATTCATGTACTTAAGTGCTGCAGAGATTTAAGGGTGGGATAAACCAGATTATATTTACAGCAATAAAACTCTCTTTTCACTTCTTTTTCTTTACATCTGTGGCATTTACTGTCACCCCATGTATCTGAGAATGGGATATTGTATAAAAGTAACTCAGCATCAGCAGGTAGCATAAATTCACTCTCAGGACTGACTGGCACGTAAGTGAACATAACTTCTAATGAAGGAAACTGGATGCCCAGTTTCTGATAACATATAAAATAGCCAAACTTCCTGCTCTTCAAGAGTCTTAACAAAGAGAAAAACACCAAAAACATTTTGTGAAGCACTTGTTATGCACCATGTATCCTCCTTGAGATTATCTCATTTATAATTTATGACTAAACTTTTTTTTACAGATGAAGAAACTGAGAATCAAAGCTGTTCAAATAACATACTAAGAGATTTCTCTCCTGTCTTTAAGAAGAAAAAGAAAACCAAAGGTCAACGCTTTTAATACACTGTGCTTCTAGCTGCCTGTGAGACTCCTACACCTGCCAATATATGATCTGATTCCACTGAAAAACAAAACACAATATAGTAGTTAAGTTTCTGCAAGGAAATAGAATCAATAATATGTGTGTATACATATATGTGTATGTATATATAAATATATATACATGTATATACATATGTACATATGTATACACATACAGGCAGAGAGAGAGAGAGAGAGAGAGAGAGAGAGAGAGAGAGAGAGATTATAAGAAATTGGCTCACATGATTATAGAGGTTGAGTTCCAAGATCTGCAGTCAGCAAGTTGGAGATCTAGAAGAGCCAAGGGTGTAGTTCTTGTCTGAAGGCCAGAAGGATTCACACCCAGGAGGAAACAATGTTTCTGCTGAAGTATGAAGGCAGGGGAAAAAATATCTCAGCTCCTAGGCAGTCAATCAGGAGAAATTCTTTTCTAGTCAGCTAGCCTTTTTGTTCTATTCAGGACTTCAACTGATTAGCTGAAGCTCACCCACGTTACAGAAAGTAATGTTTTACTCGGCCTACCAATTCTAATGTGAACCTCATCCAGAAACACTATCACAAACACACCTGGAATAATTTTTGACTAAATATCTGAACTGTCTGTGGCCCAGTCAAGGTGACATGTAATATTAATCATCACACACATGTTAGATGTGTGGAATCATTGACATTACACTCTATCCTTTCAGCTACTACCCAAACTGTTAATTTTACTAGTAATATTAATAACTTTATGGAAGTATTATGGGTTATTTTGCAATCTGTCTCAATACTAACATAGAAATTGTCTTAAATGTGATGGCTACCATAATTTTCAGTGGTTCCTACCAGTGGTAGTAAATTTGGCACTTAAAGACCTTAAAAGTTATCCCATACGAATGTACAAGGTTATATGTGCAATGTATATGTGTATTCCAGCTTTTTGTAATATTTAAAATTTAAAGCTAAGTAAATATCCAACAATAATGAGTTAAATAAATTATAATGTAACCATATACCATATAGTCATTAAAAAATTCTGTTTTATTGGCATACAAAATGTCTAAGATAAATTATATCATCAAATTTTTTGTAGTTATACATGTGTGTATACATGTAGATCTATATAGAGATTTATATCTATAAAGATATCTATAAAGATCTATATGAATGTATATGCACAGATAAAGATATGGACGTTTACAAATTGCAATGGTTCTGTCATCGTGAGAAGAAATAATTCATGCCATCTGGCTAGAAATTGAGGGTGACCTCTAGGAGATGAGAGTGACCCCTTCAAGAAAATGGAGACATCATTCTTGAAACCACAAGTTACCATATTTAGCCAACAACCTGAATGGATTCAGGAGAGGATTCAGGAGAGGACTCTGAGTGCCAGATGATAATGCAGTCTGGCCAATGCCTTGATTTCTGCCTGTGTGACCCTAAGCAGAGGACTCAGCTGTACTACTGTGCACTGACTTCTGACCCACAGATCTGTGAAATAAAGATGTCTGTAGTTTTTAACTGCTAAATTTGTAATGATTTGTTATACAGCAATAGGAAAAAATACAATCATTTAGCATAATGCAGAAACATAATAAAAACTACATTAAAATAAATAGTAGAAAAGACATTTTCAAAATAATCATTTGATTTACTACATTAAATAATGTTATTAAAATCTGTTCCTAAGCAGAACTTTAACTTAATATCAAGGAAAAAAGAAAGGTCTCAAAGCTGTATATGTTTGAAATCACCTGCATTTTCAGTTTTTAAAATCTATAAGAATATCTTCAATTAATTGACATGAAGAAACAAATAATAGAAACAAATAAGTGAGTTACTTAATTCCTGTCTGCTTTAGTTCCCTCATTTGTAAAATGAGTATAATAATATTTCATACTTCAAATAATTATTTAGAGGGTTAAATATGATGGATAAATCAATAGAATAGTACTTAGCACAAACATTATTATTATTATTTGTAAATCACTATATTTAGGGAGATAAAAATATATGTGAATACTACTAATAATAATAACAGATAAGAGCCTAAATTAAGCACTTTTTCTGCACTATCTCACCCCCAACAAACCCACTAGGGAGATATTGTTGTTATCATTTTACAGATGATAAAATAAAGTTTTCACAATGTTAAAGAAGTTGCCCAAAATCATTCAGCCAGTGAATGGCAGGACTATATATGAAACCTGGGTTTATTGCTCCAAAGGCCACAGGGTAGGCTGCAATCAATGTCAAAAGAAATGTGTGTAATCCAAGAGCTATAGAAGTTAGAGAAGGCAGATCATTGTTTGCTTAGATGATAGAGATAGGTTTCTCTGCGGGGAGGGGGCTGACATCTGAGCCAAAAGCCAAGGTAGGCAGAATTTCAACAGGTGGGAAAGACAAAACAAGCTTACCTGGAACAGCATGAACAAAGGTCTCAAGTCAGAGGTGTAATTCACCGACATTGTGGAGAAGCAGTAGAAGATAGCTCTGTGAAGAGGAGTTCATGTAAAACCTGTGAGTGCAGGGCCTAGTCTTCTAGAGCTGTGCTACTTAATACAGCAGCTGTGAGACCCATGTGCTTCCTAAATACGTACCTAGAGAGACTAAAAAAATAAATACTATTTTATTTAATTTCAATTAATTAACATTTAAATCTATAAACTGATAATCCATTCAGTTATTGAAAAATTTTGAGTGTTGGAAACTGCTTAGATATGTGAATCTACTTTTTTAACTGTATATCCAGTTAAGTTTAAATACCAATTAGAGACTTTTAATGAAAATTTACCATTTGAATTAAGAGGCAATGTAGCTATTAAATACATATTGGATTCTTGAGATTTATTTTAAAATAATGTAAAATAACTTATGAATTAGTTTTAATATATGTAAAATTTTGATATTTTATATTTTTGTATAGGTTGAATTAAATAAAATATATTAGTGACTCACATTATATTTCTATTAGAGGTGTTCTAGCTTATTTCTGGCACATAGTAGGCACTCAGTAAAATACTTGCTAATCAACTATAGTACTAACAAGATGGTCACATCAAAGCCAGGCTGAAAATTTTGTATTTTATTCAATAGACAGGAGAACCGCTATAAGTTCTCAGTGAGGTAAATGATATACTCAGTGTGCTATTTTAGTAGACTCCATCTGGAAGAGTAATTAAAACAGAGGAGAAATTGAAGTTAGGTTAGAAGTATGTGGCAATATTAAAGCAGCGCCTATACCCACCTCCCCCATATTCTTCCAAAGCAGCTCAGCTCAGTAGTGTAACATTGTGTAAACGTTCAAGGTTTCTCATGAGTATGATAAACACTCTTGCAAGTGAAAGGCAATTCCTAATGAAGTCAAGCCTTACCACACTCTGTGCACCTAATTTCATCACTGTTACTTTTAAAGAGAATCAAAGTCAGAACCAATGTGGTTATCCCTGAAAAGTTTCATGTGGTCTATAATTTCCTTTATTAAAGTAAATATTTGCCAAATATAGCTTTATAACATAATTTTGAAATGCACGCAGTTGGAACTACAGATATGAAAAAGCTGAAATGTCCTTCATTCTTCACTCAGCAACCAGAGCTCTCTTTTTTATCAGATGTCTGATTATGACATTTCATGCTGAAAAACTTTAATGTTATACCATAGTTTAAAGGATGAAGTCCAAATTCAGTAGCTCTTCCCCAAATAACTCTATTCAGCCTCAACTCTCCCCAGTTCATTCAAGTCTCTATTACTGGATATACAGTAATAAGTGACAGGAATCCAACCCAAACTAGTCCAGGAATTTGTTGGTTCTACTACAGGTGAATGTTAGTAAAGAGACAAAGACATAAACAGATGGGTAAATAGTTATCTCAATTCTTTTGTTTTCTGGGTGCTGGCCTCATTCACCCTGCTGCAGACAGACTTCTTCCACAAGGCAGAATTAATGTTTGCCCCTACTTCACTTTCTACCCCTTGATCAAAAATGCAAAGAACCTTTTTCTCAACACTAAATAAGCAAATCTACCACATGGAGAGTGTGTACTATGTTCCAGGCACTGTTCTACACTGTTACATATATTGTTATTTCATGCACCTAAAAACACTATCATCATCCCCATTTTGTAGCTGAGAGAACTGAAACATAGAGAGGTCAAGTAATTTGCCCAAGGTGACCAAATTAAGAAATAGCAGAACTAGAATGTGAAGCCAAACAGGCAGACTCTAGAACCCAAATATCTTTACAAGAATAACTGTAACCAGGGGAAAAGGAATTTCCGTTGGCTATGCCTGAATCATTAGTTCACCTCCACAGGGGTTTGGGGTACTACTGATTGACAGCCCCACCAGAAACACAGGACATGATTAGAGTAGAAGACACAAGGAGTGCTTGACAGATCAAAACAAAGGGGCTGATAGAGATTCTGTATTCTAACCACATTGAATAGGACAGAACAGCTTTAGTCAAATTTACTATGCACTCTTTTGCTTCCATAATCTACTCTTCTTTCTTCCACTTCCTAACTTTGCTTCTGGAAAACTGCTATTTATGAATCAGTGAGATCACGCTTAAGCAATAAACTTTAGCAACATTTCCCCAGTCTCTACAGGCAGAATACATCAATATCGCCTATGTGTTCCTTTGGTGTCCCATGAAGCCCAAAATCAGTAGAGCAGTCAAAAGTTCTGTGTGGAAGTCTTGTCACTCCTATTCCTTTAAAAATAACTGGTGATGGCAAGATTCAGTCTAGCACAATTAAATACACCTCCCACACCTTTTATTCCATTTACTCATGCTTATTCCTTTGGATCAGTTTATGATCCTGGATTAATACTATTCCACTCTACTCTTGGGTTCTCTCTGGCATCAGGGATTAATGATGGTGTCCCCCTCTATTTTGCTCTTGCTTCCAGTGTTTCCTACATTTGACTGTCATTTCTTTAGTGCAGACCCCTGGCATGATTTTAAATAACTTTTTTTTAATATACCACTCTCTGGGCATATAGCCATTATTGTGCTTATTTCATTGACTTATAGATTTTTGTTTTGATGTCTGTTTCTCTTGTGAAATTTTGAACTCCTTAGATTGTGGGTTATGATTTAAATCACCTTGTTATCCCTGATGCTGAAATGAGTTCTAGCCACAGTAGGGATAAAAAATCTATTTCCTCTAGTTGAAGAAAACAAAGAGAAAGAGGAAGTGTGGGGAAAAAAAGGGAAGGAGGAAAGAAAGAAAGAGAGAAAAAAGAGAAAGACACTCACACACACACACACACACACACACACACACACACAAAACAATTGTGATATCATTCCAGCATCTATATTTTTTTTCTTGGGAAAGAGCATAAAGGAAATAACATGTTTAACTCAAACTTAAGTCAAATAACTTTCTTTTAAATTTATAATGGTGAAGAAAATTAAAGTAACAAAACAATGAAGCAATTTTTGCTGTTGACCAGTAAAGAAAATTCTCAGAAACAAACATTTCCCTTAAGACCTTGGGCACATTTGCCTTTATCTCATATGACAACTGAAAGCTGTCCTGGTAATGCAAGAAAATTGGGTTGATTGAAGTAAATCTACCTCTTCCCAGGCCCAGAAAAGCAGTTTAGAATAGAGGACTGCTATCTAATCATTTTATCCTAACCTCCATCTAGTCTGTGAACAGAAGCTGGTTGGCCATTGCACAATGCTTGAGATTGGCATTGACCTTGGTGTCACTGACTTCATTCATGCCCAGTTTCTTCTTTACTCCACCTTGGACAGAACAATGTGGTTAAAATAGTTGATGGCTGAATTTCTGAGCAAGAATGCTCATTGACTCACAAATACATTTCCCTTGACATATTTCAAGAGCACCTGTTTCTCACTCTACTGAATAAGTATTGTGAGAGGTAATTTCTTAGGAGAAAAATCTGTCTCTCTCTCCAAAAAGAACTTAATGCAAGCATTTAATACACAAGAGTGGTTAAAAGTGTTAACTCTGGAGCTGGATGATTTTGGTTCAAATCCTGGATCCTCCACTTTATTGGTTATATAAAACTACTCCATAATCATCTGTGCTTTAGTTCCCTCAATTGCACATAAATAATAGGACTTACCTCATATGGTTGTGAGAATTAAAAGAACTGATATTTTTAAAGTACTTACATACACACTGTACCTAACACACAGAAAGAAGGCACTATGTGTGTGTTAGAAACATTATTAAAACTTATCCAGTAAAGAGAAATCTAAACAAACAAAAAGATACATAAAAAGTCATATGGGATACACTTCAAATTTCTTGAAATTTTTAAATAATATGGGTACAAGAGTTTTATGGTTTCTTTAGTCAATAGGGTAGGTACTACATTAAAAAGTATCCTATTGGATACAGTTCTAAAAGCCCATCTTTCCTTATATAGCCTGTTTGTCTTTTCTAAAATCAAGTATAATGTTTTCAACAACCATGAAATATTGTTTAAAGCCTTTTAAGTACACCATTAATTGCATACAAACTGTTCTAGGAAGGTACTGTCATATACTATAACAGAATTCTATACATCCTACAAAAGTTTGAAAATGGTCAGAGATCAATAAATGCTCTGCCCCCTAAATTCTACCACTTTCTTCTCTGGCTGTCTCTTCATCACATGTCTGCCTCTATTTAGGAACAAAAGATTGAAACACTCAATTTTTAAAGAATGGGTAACTGTAATAGAGATTCTATGATTACTGTGCCTCACAATGACCTTATTAGTTTGTTTGTTTGCTCTGTTGTTTATTTTCTAAATAGTTCATGAGACCCACATTTCTGAGTAAAATATTAATAAAATCAATACAAAAGGAAAAGGGCTGGCAATATGACACCACACCTACCTGCCTTAATCAAAGTATTATTGTAAATTTTCAGCAGTTACCATGCTAATCAGATGTTTGGAGAAGTTCCACAAAGCTTAGAGAGATTTTCCCTTTCCTATATTTTTGGAAACACATTGGAAAAAATCTAAATATTACTAAAAAAAAAATCATCACCTAATTAGTGAGGCCAAGTTGAAAACAACAGGGCCATGTTTTTGTGAAGTAAATAAAAAAATATTTTTTCCCATCTGCACTGACACAAAAATAAAGAGAGTGAAATGTTTTATACACTTCTGCATTAGTAAAGTCCCAAATTGTCATAGAGCATTTTCTATCCCTATTCTCCCACCTGCACTCTTCCTTCCTCCCACAGGAATCAACTGCTAATATAATTTATGTTGTTGTCAGATATGCTATCCCTGGGTTTAACAGTTTAAGAAGAGAATTATGCATGCAAGGGAAGATGAAGCAAACTTTATAAAAGAAAAGATGTTGAGTGAAAACCTTAAGCATACCCAAGGCCTAAAGTCACTGACATGGTCACAAAATGAGCATAAGGGAAAAGGAAATTGGAAGCAAAGAGGGTTATCTTTTGAAATTCAAGGTCAAATATGCAGCTGGGGCTTGTGAGAGACTAGAACCAAGAACAGGACAGTCAGAAGGAGCCAACGCAGCTGTTATTTCTTTTTTCTCAGGGAAGCAAGATACAACATCTCTCTTCTCTCTGTAGAGAAGCTTAATTCTTCAATCTTGACATGAATCCACTCCCTAAACTCTGCTTACAAATAGACCACCTGACTATGATCTTTACAAATTCTTGAGGGATAGAAACTGACTAGAGGAGACAAGCTTTCATATTGGTTCTCTTGGCTCAGTGAATGTTGGCCATTGGAGTTATGAAAATAGTGTATAAAGAGGGTCATGGCAACAGTCTACACCATGAGTTGTTGATTTTTTTTTCCCAGTAAAAGACCATATAGTAAATATTTAGGCTTTGGGAACCAGATATTCTCTGCTGAAACTACTCAACTCTGCTGTTGCAGCACAAAAGCATCCATAGAGAATACATAAATAAATGGGTGTGGCTGTGTTCCAATAAAACTTTATTTACAGAAATGTATGTTGGGCCAGATTTGTTCTACAGGCTATAATTTGCTGACACCTGGCCTATAGCTACACTATGCACATAAGAGACTTTTTAAGAAAGGGTAAAGTCGATTGTCTCTAATATATATACCCAGCACTGAGCATGGTAAACAGAGCCTTACAATGTGTGAGGGAGCCTGAAGCATGGCTGCACTATTGGCTGCTAAGTCTTAGAGCAATAGCGTCATATTCTGAGAAGGGCTCTTCATTCTATCAACAAAATTCCAACCCCCAAGAACATGCCTATGTTCCCTCAGGATAGATGGAAAAAAGAGAGCTCAGAAAGAAAGTGGCCATTTCAGCAGACTGTAGCTAAAATAGAGAAAAACGTGCTATTACAGGAGGGGAGAGTTTTCAGAAATATATGCCTGACAAATTTATTTCTAGCTACAGCTCTTCTGGGAATTGTATATTGTAGGAAAAGTGGTAGATAAACTCACAAGGTAAAGTTAGAAAACCATGCAGCAGGCAATTTTAAAGTCCTATTTTGAGCTAGAAAGAAAAAGAGGATATAAATATTGCATGAAGTAGTATTCTGAAATGATATTCCATCTATTTCAGCGCACTAGATACTCAGTGTCTAATAGCACCTGAAACCAAGTGTAATAAGGATGAAGGGGAGACAAGTACACCATTGCCGCAGCCACCCCAGCAGCATTAGAAGAGCTACAGGCAAGAGTTAAAAGGCATTTTTTGATATTTTCCCTAAGCAACTAGTGTAACCCAGGAGACCCAACAGGAATAAATATGCTTTCTTTAGCACTTGCTGTAGCTCAGATATGGTCAGCAAGACCCATTTCTGTAATCACTGGAGGAGGACTACCAGCAATGGGTTTCAGTAACGGCCCTTAGCAGCAGTTTTCCTGTGTGCCCTCATGGTTTTTATAGATTCACTTTTTTTGTAGTAATCTCCTTGACAGGACTGTTCTTCCTTTCTCTGCCGCAAAAATAGGATGAAAAAGAGAGAGTTGTGGCAACTACTGAAGCAGATGGCTATGACAATTATTTTTTTCAATACAGAGTATTTGATATTAAAAATGAAAAGTTAAAAAACAAATGGTTTCTGAATGTATTTTCTACAATCTAGAGGCAATATAGCATACTGGCTAACAGCAAGCCCAGGTTTCAAGTCTTCGCACTACCCAGGGATGGCATTCTGAGTTGGCTATCCTCTCTCAGCCTCATTTTCCTCATATGAAAAATGGCAATAAAAGTAATGACTACCTCATAGAATTGTTGTGCCTTTTAAATGAGATAAAATACCTAAAGAGCTTAGCTTAGCATACTTGTGTTTAATATGAATGCTAGCTATTATTACTATATTATCATTAACAAATAGGTAGCTAGTGAGATATTAAAGAGATACAAAACTATCATTGTGATATATGTAAAAAAAAAATTTTAAGGCTCAGATATTGAAGGGCATTTTATTACTCCTTGAGCCAGTGCTTACAAAATTTCAGTCTTGACTATTTCTGCCAGAAGGAAAATGGTAATAACTAGTTTCATTTGTCATTGTTTTATATGGTCAGCTATATGCGGTGTTTCATTTTACCACACCATAGGATACCTTTGGAGCTACAGAACATTCAATCACTCCTTCATTATTCAGCAAATAATCCCGCTAGGAGGACACCCAATGTTACACACTTGAGCTAGGATCATGACAGAACCACTGGCCCTGTCCTCCTAGGAGATTACTGTCTAATCCACACGCATGTTCTTGCGGCTCATCTGTTTACTGGAGAAAGATGTTTACTTTTTCCTCTCTTGGGTCCTTGCTTCCAAAAGGATCAGGAATAAAAGGAATGGTCTTGCCAAAAAGAGCCGCGGTCACGTACAGCCTTTTCAAAGCACCAGATGTACCCGATCCATGCCCAAAGACAAGGCTCTTAAGAAGTTCTTCATTCAAAACACAGTAGAGGCCTCAGTCTTTGGAGACATTTCTGAAGTGAGTCTTTGATGCCGACATGCTTCCCAAGCTGTATGTGAAACTATATTACTGTGTGAGTTGTGCCACTCACAGCGAGGTAATCAGGAACTGTTCGCCTGAAGCCCTTAAGGACTGAACGTGTTCATGCCAATGCAGACCTGTGGGTGCTGCCCCATGACCTTGGCCAAAGCACATGTAAGAGTTAAGTCCTTAAGGACTAAAGAAAAATTCTCCGGGAAAAAAAATAGAAATTATAATTAAAAAACAATGTTTACTTCTTCCCAGTAATGATGAGTGTGATGTTCATGTACTCATCTTTTTACTGAAAAAATGCTGTGATGGATATGATATTTTAGATCACAGACTCATGAAGAAATAGAAAGAGGTAACTTTATTTTTCTCTAAATGAACTTAGTTTCTATCTTGAGACTCATTATGTCAGGTAGTTAAAAGGTAACCTTGGTTAGTTTGCAATCAACGCCCCATCTTCCCATGGTTTCTTCCTTTGCTCTTATTACTGTGAAGTCCAAGGAGATGGAGTTACTCCATCTCCTTGGACTTCACAGTATTAAGCTATCTGTACAGCAGGATTGTCTGGTCCCTGGGAGCTCTCTCTCCACTCTGGCATTCACCAACAGATTTATTATTACATTATCTCCTCCATTGCTATGCCCTTACACCAACAACTGAAGAATTGTCTGCTTTTCCATCTGATATCCAGCGGTAAGATCATCCTTCCCTCAAGACCTCTCCAGTCTACCATTTTCCCCTCTCAGCTATCATTTGCACCTTTACTAAATTTGCTCTGCCCAAGGCTCCCAGATTACAAGTGAGCACAGATCTTCTTTATTCTCATATCCCTGAACCTATATGTGAATGTTATTGATCTTGCCACCCCAAGGAGGCAGAGGTGCGTTCTCTTCTCAGAGATCCATACAAGCAACATCTTCTATCATTTTGACTTTCTCAGTTTTACTATATTACGCTCCTCTAGAGCTCTTCTCTTTCTCTTCAGATCATAGAATTTTCATCTCTACTAGTGAAGGAAAAATTTATATCAGAAAGTATTTGTCCAATTCTATTGCTTTATTCAGAATCCTTAGCTTCTGAAGCTCAAAAGTCAATAAAAACTTGTGTTTTTTGTTTGTTTGTTTTATCTGCTTGGAAAATTCACACATTATGCATAGCTATCCCACTGAAATAGTGGCATGGGAAAAAATAAATTTCCAAATATAAAGGGTAACAAAATCTTATTCTGCTACAATGTTAAGAGACAGAATCCTTTGAGAAAATTGGGCATATGTGAATACCTGCAGTAACAGGAGCCAAGTCCATATGTTTCTGTCAAGATAATGATGGAATGCTTTCTCAACACTTACTCTAGATATTAAGACCAATTTCTATAATAACTGTTATGAGTTGAATTGTGTTTGCCCAAAAAGATATTTTGAAATCTTTATTCTGATACCAGTAGATATGACCTTATTTGGAAATTAGTCTTTGCAGATATAATCAAGTTAAGGTGAGGTCAAGAAGGCAGGCCCTAGTCTTAACTGACTATAGTCTCTATAAGAAGAGAACAGATGCAGAAACAGATATACAAGAGAGAATATCGTGTAAGGATGGAAGCAGAGACTGATGTACTATAGCTGCAGGCCAAAAAAATGCCAACTGACAGTCACCATCAGAGGCCAGGAAGAGACAAAGAAAAATTCTTCCACAGAGCCTTTTGAGGAAGCATGGCCCTCCTGACAAATATGAATTTCTAGTTTCGAGAACTGTAAGACAATAATTTCGGATCTTTTAAATTACCTAATTTGTGGTACTTTGTTACAACAGCCCTGTGAAACTCACACACCAACTAAACTCACCAAGGTTGCTCATGTAAGCTCTCTTAACACTTATTTCCAGAAAACTAAAGAAAGCCCTAGCCAAATCTGCCTGGACACCTATGCTGAGCATTAAGGCATCTGAGAAAGAAGAGATGAGACAAAGCCAGCACTAGAATGCAGCTGGAGTTGCTTTGGGCGGCCACCCTTGTGATCCTGTGAAAAGGTGGGAAAATGTGTCTGTGGTAGCAAGGGAGGGTCTAAAGTTCAATATGAAGGGAATGGCCAGAATCAAAAATGCAAACTGTATCCTAGACCATACAGAGAAAACTGGTTTGGGAGGCGAATTCTCAAAATAGACTTTGAAATAGATACCAGGAATAGACTTCACCTGAGCCTGTGGGGTTTCGATTGTGGAGCATACTAAACCCTTTTGTATAACCTCGCTTGCTGAAATCCTGCCATGTACTGATGGCTCTTTCCCTTCTCTTGGCTTCAGAACCTGGACCTTTAGCTCACAGGAATAGATAGCCCTGACAAAATTTCTTCATATTTCTTGAACCCCAGAGACTAATTTCTACAAGAATCCCATTTATTTATACATTTTCTATGAGAAATATACTACTCAATGATGTCTTCCCTTCCCCCTGGGAAAAAAATACTTGAGAAAACTAAATAAATTTCCAAAGCTATTAGTGAATGCAAAACTGAAACACAGGAAATTACATAGCTGTAAGGAATTTTTCATCAGCCTATAACATTCTGATGAATCATCTCTCTCCATGAAATGGATATATCTCTCAAGAGAACAGCAATATTTGTGATAGACTCCTAAGGTCCTTCCCATAAAAGTCTTCTGCCAACTTATATTTGCCAATATTGGATACAGAACCTATGTCCTTTTAAAGCATGCTTTCATCTGTTTTGTATATACTTCAAGTAATGGTATAAATATTTTAATTGTATTTCTTTTTAATGGATTGTATTTGGAACACACCAAACATAGAAGGGCATGTTCAGTAATGAGAGTAGACCTTTCCAGACTTGGTCATGTTGTACTTTTATGATTTCATAAGTGCTCTTTTAACACATTACATTCTTAAGATCATAGTTCTCTTCTTCCAATGTGTAACCATCAAAAAGTATAGAGAAAATAAATCATGCCATCTTAAGAGGAATTTTTATCTAAATACTGTAGCCTGATGAGTCACCTCTGTTATTTTACAGATAATTCTATTGAAAAGCCAAAGCTGGTCAACAGGAATTTGAATGCATTCTCTCCAAGATGGTTCCAAATAGACCTTGGCTAATTCTTATTTTCAGAATCTGGACTGAGGAAGTCATTTTCTTCAGAAAAATTAATATAACATCTAAATTGATGCAGAAGTTCCAGGTAGGTCCTGGGCTCTCTTTGCTTTTTAAATTCTCTACCTAGTTAGTTTTATATAGTCTCATTACTTTATATACAATCTTTATGCTGATGGATATATTGTTCTATGTCTACTTCTCTAATAGGCCAGACTTCTGTATCTAGCTTTCTGCTTGATGCTCTCATTTGATTGCTACCCTGCAACTCAACTTTACATTTCCAAATCAGAATTTTTGATCTACAGATATTTTCCCAAAGCTGTCTCTACTCTGATATTCTCTACCTCAGAGATAGAGACACCTTCATCCATCTATTTTATCTATCTTAAAACCTAAGTGTACCCTAGGTACTATCTATCCATAAACATTTTTTTGTCACTTTTATTTCCAAAATATATTCCCCTCCATGATCACTCTCCATCTCTATGGCACCATTGTGCACCACCTGTGCTTCTACATTAGCTTCTTTTTACTTTATAGTCCATTTTCCACTCATTCACCAGAATACTTTTTTTTTTAATTGAAAACATCATGTCATTACTAAAATCCTCCAGTTACTTCCCTTTGTTCTTAAAATAAAATCATAATCTCATACCATGACATAAGGCATTACATGGCCTGGCTTCTGCCTATCTCTCTGACAGAAACTTCTATAATACATACTTCTATTCATGGCTACAGCAAGCTTTTTCCTGCCTCAAGACACTGATATATGCTCTTCCCTTTTTCTAGAATTCCCTTATTTAGTGCTAGATTGCTGAGTATAACACACTAGTGCCAAATTACCTGGGAATTCTCGTTTTAAAACCAAAAATCCTGACTTGGAAACTGCCTTAGTCCCAGTTAAACTGGGAAGGTTGTTCACCCTATGACTGAGTTTATGCACTCAATAAATATTTTTTAAATAAATAAATTTAGTAACCATGTCACTAAAACTAATTTCTGAATACTGAGGACAGTAATTTTCTATTATGGAATAAAAGGCTATACAACCTCATGAAAGCTCTAGGTTGCTCTAAATATTAAAGAAATTTAAAAATACTTTGCAAAGATAAATTTTAAACTTGTTTTCTACAGTTGTATTGAGAAATGCAGAAATTAAACTTTGAACAAAATATTCAAAGTTAAAATATAATCTTTTGATCAAGGAATCTAATGGAAAAATAAATTTAAAATGTTTACATTGGAATCTATAACTAGAACTGTATTTCCTAAAATATGGTCTGATGAAATGATCCCATGATATGCCAGAAAGGGAAAAAAGTTTTAGATGTAGAAGATACAATGTCTCCTTCTTGGAAGTTCATAATACATATTAGTGTACTTGAGGGCTCTGAGAAGTCAGGGAACAAAGATACTTTCTCTCAACATCCATTAAGCCAGAATTTTACATATTTGGCTATGGAAATTTTTTTTGTAACATTTATAGAAGCCAATTGTAATGTTACTATCTTTAACTGTAACATTAATTTACTACAGCATTTAGGAATACATTTAGGGAAGCGCTGTCATAAACCACAGAACTCCAACCATCAACTGGAATCCACCAAGAAATTTGAAAGCCTGACCTGGTAGATATCCACCTCAGACCCAGTCTGTCTCTTCATGATTTGCAGAGATTTTCAGTAGGTTAGGAAGTGCTAATGGCAGTACTACTCCTTTAGGATGACGTACTATCTGTTCCTCCACCTTGTGATCAAAAATCTGAAATTAAGGCAGGTTTTCGTGAAAAGTGGGCAAAATAGAACTCTCACCATCTGGAATTGATAAAAAAAAAAAAAAAACAAATGACATGGAACCTATAAGCAATTTGATTATGAAGAGGCAGATGTTTGGCTAAAGTTCTAACAAAAGAAGTTAAAAGTCAATCTGCAAGATTGAAAAGAAGAATGAAAATATAGAGTTCACTGCTCAGTAATTAAGTCCAAAATCATAGTAATGTGATAGGTTATTATTTATTAATAAAATTATCAAGTCATGTGTTAACTGAGCTTCATCAAAGATCTATGGAAATTTACCAAAAAGGCAGAATGATCATTTTAACAGGCTTAGTATTCAAATTTTTTTTAAGGAACAAATCAAGATATGTTATCTCGGAGCAACAGTTTTGAGTGGCATTTAGTAAAGTAAGCTATGATTAATAGAATACATTTAATTTAGGAAAGTCAGAACAAGGTACATTTTAAAGAATTACACACTGGAATAGAATAACATATAAAATGTAGAAGAAAAGTTTGTTTTGAGTATAAATACTTTCTATTTCTAGAGGAAATAAAAATAAACCATTTTTTTTCTTTTTGTCTTAAGATGGGAGAATAAAAAATGGTGGTAAACGAACAAACAAATGATACATGCAATGAACTGATATTTCCAGGGAAAGCTAAGAATTCAGAATGTGTAAGAGATAGTTATAAATATTTTAAGAGAGAACAGAAAAAAGAGTAGATGTAAGCTCCTTAATAGATGAGGGCTATTAAATCAATGATGAGTAAAATGCTGGGTCATTGAACTCATTTTAACTGTCTTTTAGGCAAAAAAGGAAAGCTTTCAGGAGAGGCAAGGCACAAAACGTGAATTATGTGGTCCTTTGAGAAAAGAGGGGCACATATTCAGAAAAGGAGAAAATTGATGTTTAGCACTGATTTCATTTATTTGGCTACCTCAAATTCCTCTAACTTTTGTTGTTGAAACTGAATCAAAGTTTCCCAGTTTTCCACAAACTATGTGGAAGACAGGGTTTGCTAAGCAAATTACTAGTGTAAACACAATTTAAAAACTATTGTTTAAGTAAATCTGGCAGGTACTTGCTTGGCAACCCTTGGTTAGCCATTAGTCAGCATTACTAATTAACCTACCCCTTCTGCCATCTGCTCTTTTCTCCTCGGTCTCTCCCTTAGAGAGTGCTTCTATTTTTATGCCTTCCACTATCACCTCTTTGCTAATGACTCCCAAACTTATGTATACATTTCTCAATTCTTTTCCAGTGCTATTTTCACAATTTCAAAAGCTAAATCTAATTCTGTGTGCATTAAGTTAAATTCATTGTGTTTCCCCAAGAACTGTCACCTGCTCTAACTTCCTTATTTTTGTCAATGGCACCATCATTTTTCCAAGCAGTTCACCCAATAACTTCACCCAAGGGAGGCTGCAGACCCACTGGACTCATACTGGGGAAGGCCACCTGGGGTCCCAAACTCTTACTCTTCCCCAAAATACACTTCTTTATAGATAGCTTTGATTGTGTCAATCCCCTGTCACAAATTGCCATTTCCTACATGCTCCATACTTTATCAAATAGTGTAAAAGAGGTGTAACAGCATGGATCCTGAGAGCTGACTACTTGAATTCAAACCCAGCTCTGTAGCATCTTAGCTCTAAGGTCTTTGGCAAATGATTCAAACCTCCTGTGCTTCAGTTCTTGCCTCTATAAAATGGAAATAATATCTATGTTACAGTGTTGTGACAAAAATTAAATGGTTTAATATATTAAAAGCATTTAGAACAATGCATGGCACACAGTGAATATGCAATAAATATCACCAATTATTATTATGAAAAAACTTCTCTGTTTAATTTTTAAGATTACCTAAATTAAATTTCACCTCAATCTAATAATCTTATTTTAGATGACTTTATAACATGAACTTCCGTTCATTAGATGAGGCCACTTCATCATTAGATAAGAACATGGGATATTTCATGACTCCATGCCTTCCCTCCAAGGAATGACTTGTGTTTCCCATCCTTCAAAGCCCACCAGCTCCCTTTCTATCCCCACCACAGCAGGTCCAGCCTGACTGGTCAATCTGTTCGCTAAAATTCCTCCAGGCATTCTTGGGTAATAGTTTGAATTTTAATTATATACTCTTTCAAAGAGTTCATTCATGTTCCCTTTGTGTGATTCTTGTTTTCCTTGCTATAGCATGTGCAAGAAGAAAAAAAAGAAAGAAAGAAAGAAAGAAAGAAAGAAGAAAGTGCCTGGACTAAAGTCAGACAAACTAACTCTACAATCTCAGCCAGTAATTCAAGCAATGTGTTCCTTATTGACTCTATTCAATAAACAGTACCTGGTATGTCATAAATAATAAATACATGATAGAAAGAAAAATGAATGAATGAATAAAAAATAAAAAGTAAGAATTGAGGGGTATATCATCACAAAAACTTATTTCAACTGACGTTCATTAATCCTAACTTGTATCCTATCTTTTCTCTCTGCTGTTAGAACAGAGCTGAGAAAAGACTTATGAGAAAAAGCCGCAGGAAGGGGATTAGTCAATGAGTTTGTAATACGCATTTTACTTATCTAATCTCATTGAATCCCCTGTGGAGTGGATATTATAAACATTGTTTTATAAAAAGAGAGTTTACAATCAGAAGTATGAACAAAACTGGAAAAAGTACATTCTATTGAAAAGTTCCAGAGCTTACCCAGATTCAAATCCAGAAAAGTTAAAAAATCCATTTTTTTCCACTATCCCACACTAGTTTTATCATAGTAGTCATGAAGTAAACTCTTCTGATTGTTCAGTTTACTGTACATTTTAAAAACGTGACTATTTAAAGTCATATTTAAATATGACTTTAAATAGTCACATTTACTTTAAATATTTAATTCTGTTAGACTACATGCTCTGTAATTTTTGAGAAATTTATGTTTTATATTTAAAAAATTTTAATAGTGTTTATAATTTTCCTAATGTTATCCAAATTGGTAAACGTTCAATGAGCTTAATAAGTTGAAAATAGGTGTTGGCTTATTCTTCTTTTGTATCCTAGGCTAATTTTCTTAAACATCTGCATCTGATTCACTAAGCATCACTAATTAGAACAGCAGCTATCAGTTAAATAAATTAATCTTTAACTTGCAAACCTGAAACAACTCTAGGGCAAAATAACCAAATCAGTAATTATTGACTAAATACAGGTTTTCAAGAAATTGTCTAATTCACCCTATAAACCACAAGTAGCTTAAAAATTAGATGACGTAGAGAAACAAATGCCAAAAAATTACAAAACAGAAATGCAAATAAACTACATAATATATTAAAAAGAAAAGCAATAGTAGCAATTCTCACTAGACAGAATAATGTAAGTGGAGACAGTGCTGGACTTGGAAAAAAAAATCTGAGTCATTAAACTAGCTGAGCCATTTTCTCATTATGTAATATTGGACAAATCACTTTACCTCTTTCACTAAATCTCGAATTATTTATCTATAAGATTTGCCACTTAATATGCATGTGTGCATATATGTATATACCATATACCCCATTTACCTCCACATAAAATACAATAATATACAAATATAAATATATTAATAACTACACATACAATATCTATATGCTTGATTTATAAAGCATAAAAAGATATTAAATACAAAACACTAACATAAATATTAATTGAAAGATTATAGGTTCTGGAAGAAAATAATATAAAGCTTTATGCATCAGTGTGATTTTGAAAAAAACAATATAGTCAAAAAAGAATTTGTAAGAGACATCACTGGAAATTACAAAATTACTTGATGGATTTTAATAAGTTTTAACCAAAACATCTTGAAAAAATGTTGCCAAATTTTTGCAGGGAAATATTCAATTTGATATGACTGAATACTACACAGTTTGAAAACCATTTAAAGAATTATCTTCACATTGTGAAAAATAGAAATAAAAAGAGAAAGATTTCATAAAATAATGTGAATCACAGAGCTAGATTTAAGTGCTTTTCTGGCTGTCAAATAATCTTAAAGAATGTTTGCAAATATAAGGAATACCCACGTAAATAGCAAGAGAGAAATAATAAACGTCATTTGTGTGCAATGTCACAGTCAGGGAGAGCACAGGAATCCCCTCAAACTCTAACTCCCATTTTTAACGATGTGAAGTTCAAATAGTGGGAAATTAACAAACCTATTTCCCATGATTCATCTTTGTATCATTTCTCAACATGAACCACCCTTTAATCTCATAATTTCTTCAGCCTATTTTTAAAAATATTTTCTTCTTAAAAGTAGGAGAAAGAGAGAAAATTAATACTTATGTCTATACACCTCATCTACTGCCACCCCTTGACAATATATACTATTTGAGATCCCTCTTTCATTTACCAAACAGCAAAAACTCATATAACAATTGTTGGTGGAAAGTTCACAGTCATCTAGAGTTTATAATATTCACACTTGCCCTGAAAGTCCCACTATGTATATAAAAAGCTACTTAAATACAGGTTTTGCTTAATAAAGTTATGGCTATTTTTACGAGAAAAACAAAGACAGAAAGATAATTTGCATTAATTGAAAAGTAGTTTTTATAATCTACCTTTCAAATTTCAAGCCTTGTCTCAAATTTTACTCTAAAGAAAAAAGTCTTAGCAGCCCCCTCCCTCCACGCACTGTTGAATGTCATAATTGTGTCCACAAGGGTGAAGGTGAATTAAGAAAGAATAGCAACAAATGGCCAATCTATAAAAAAAGAGTGGGTGGGGTAGAAAGAAAGAAGGACATGAGAAGTAATTGGTTAAAAACAGAGAAGTATTGACTAAATATCTTCCTATACATCACAGCTGAGCAACTGATATTGTCCCTTGTTGTCTTTCACAAGGAGAAGGCACATTTGGCTCATTAAATTATCAGCTAGTGGCTTGGTTGTTATTTCAAAAAGGAAAAACTTATTTGTCTTGAAAGTAACAAGATAGAGTCATGAAAGGCAAATAGCTTATCTGAGACTTTCTAAAATACATGTGAAAAGAAATATTTTGGCAGAGGTAGAATACATGAGCCAACTTGATAATTCATGATTTAAAGACTTAAACATGAAGTTTTTAGGTGGCATCACTTGCATAAATGAGCAGAACAATTCTGTGACATCTTTGTTGGAAATGGCAATGTCTTTTTTAACTTTTATATTAGTTCTGTCTGTTTCAGCTTCTTGCTCCTCCTAGAGTGTTCTGCCTTGCTTGAACTGTGACCTGAAATTGTCTAGAATAGCTAACTCCTTGTCTGATCATGAGAATCCCCAGTGATACTTAAAAACACAGCTTCCTCAGCCCTATTTCAAAGATACTCAAACTTTCCAGGAGAATTTTTAATCCCCAGATAATTTTGTTGATCAGTAAATTCGAGCTAACTGCCACCAAACATTTCTTTGACCCTTCCTGACATTGATTCTGTATCCTGCTGTCTGTTCTCCCAGCATACACACAAGGTAAGGGAGCCTAAAATATAATCTGAATTCAAATTGATTGTCTCTTCTCTAGAAATTATTTTATCACTATTTTTCTCTCATCATGTAATGTCAAAGAATCTTAATATTAGTGTTATGAATGTCTTTTCTAATAGATAGAACTTATAATATTATTTAATATTAAGTATTATGTTTTAACTTACATCCTTGAAACCATTCAAGATAAGAGGAAATGAGAAGCAACCAGTGAAAAGAAAGCTAACAATTATAGCTTATGTTTTACTCTCTGCTTGGGGTGAGGTAAAGGTTATGGAAAACCCATTCCATGTCATAAGTAAAGTTATACATGATTGATTGTGCTTGAAGGTTTGTAGAAAAGGTCTGACCAACAACAATTTTAAAGATAGAATACAGATTACTGGTACACAAATTACCCATAGATAGTTCAAGAAACTAACTGCTTCAGATGCTAGTCTGTAACCATGAAAATCTCTAAGCCAAGACAGAAATTGTTTCTCCTATTCTTAAAGATTTCCTGGGACAGGGACTTCCTGAAATTACTGTTCTATCATCTCTACATCATAACTTTTTATTGCATATAATGAACATATCATTTCTTACTGAAGTTCAGATTCACTAGGTTTGTTCATTTGAGCACATTATTATTATAAGATTAATAAAGAAGAACTTCAGGGGGGAAAAAGAGATCTACAACCATCTATAAATTCTCCCTACAAGATTTCTTCAAAGTAATTACTTAGCTTTGGTTTGAATGTTTCCAGTGAGGTACCTGATGCATCTTGCCATTTCTATTAGAAAGCCCTTCCTTGTTCTAAGTTGAAAAAGTTCTGTAACTCTTGCCCATTGCTCCAACTCAATGAAGTCTGACCCCTCCTTCACCTGACATTTCCTACAAATATTAGAATCAAATCAAATTGAAGTTTCTTATCTCCTGGTTACATTTCTCTAGTAATTTTAACTCTTCCGTGCATGATACTATGTTGTTTGCTGTTTATCACACTCAACTTTATTTTTGTCTTGCAAATTGTGAAGACCCAATTGTAGAGAACCAGATGTGAGCCAGACCTGATTGAAGCATTGGCAAAGTCATGTTTGGCTGTGCAGTAATCTGCCAAGGACAGAGAAGCAAAACAGTTAACAGACAGCTGCTTCTAGTTTAGCATAGATAACCAGGTACAGATAGACCTATTGCTGGCAGCAAGTTTCAAGTCCTGAGAAGAAGACTTCCACTCCCTCAATGACCTTCAAAAGTATGTAATAAATGTACTCAGCTTGCCTCGGAGTCACTGTATCGCAGAATAGTGCAGTGTCCCACCTGGCTCCAGCTTTTGTATATACTGTCTCTGTGTTTTTCTCAATCCTTTCATCACCCCTTCTCAGGTATATTAATCCTCTAGTTGTGCAGGTCATGGCACCCAAAAATATCCTAAAAGAACTGTTTATAGAGGTCATTGAGAGGATGTGACCACTGGTGAAACCTTGATTAGACCCAGGCAATCAAAGCCTCCTTACTTCCTCTGCTGTCTTTGTAATCTACCATCTGTCCACCTTTCCCACAGTGGGAGATGTTTTTAAGAAAAGAGTCTTGAGAGACCAAGGTGTTGTTGAGACCTTATGGAATGAATATGTGACTGAACTCAGGTAAGTCCTCTAAATAAATTTCAAGATTCTGACGAGCAGGTATAAAGATCTACTCATCTTTCAGCTGCTCAAAGCAAGCCTCATATGTTAGTTAATTTGCTTATTAAACTCTTCACCTACCAATCTAGAGTGGTCTGCCTCTTCTTTGGTCTCTTCTTGACCTCTGTATTTGGGGAACAGTTTCTGATTTCACTCAGGAAACACCTAAGTTTTGAAACTAATAAGAACAACCACATCACTTTCTTTATTTTTGTATCATGCATCTACTAGGGTATCCAAGATTACAATTTTATTGTGGTAGCCACATCATATTGTTGCCTCACATTGCACTGCCCTGATACAAGATCCCTTCTCTTACACTTGTCTCTGATAAAGAGATAACCCCTACATTATATATTTGTGAAGCTATCTTGGGGCCCAGGGGCAGGCTCTGAGATTTGTTCAATTTGATAGATTTGTCCCTAAAACCATTTTGGTCTTGATTCTGTCACACAGTATTCTATTATTATTCCCATCTTTGAGTCATCTATAAATCTAATAAAATATCATCTATACTTTTATAGATTAAAAATTCTAACAGCATAAGGCTTAAGATAATCACTAGAAGTCCCATAACAGGATAACTTGGAGCCACTGATCATTACTCTTTGTGGGTAATGTAACCGTTACAAATCTTCTAATTGTACTATTACTCATCTCTATTTTATATCATGTCCAGAAAGCTATCATAGAATGCCTTTTCCAGAAGGAACACAGAAAAATTTACAGAACCAGAAAATCATTATGATTGGGCAGAAATTTATAAGCCACTTAATATCCTTTCAGGCACAATTTTTAAAAGCTCAAATTTTAATAAACCTATATTCCAGATGAATAGTTGATATTTTTTCAACTCCCTTGCAAGACTGCAGGTTTTATGAAGAAAAAAAAAAAACTCACATCAGTGTCATTTGTTTATCAGAGAAGTAGACAAATTTCTCTAAAAAGAATGTGAAATTACATAAACATCAAACATAGAAAGCAGATATGGATTAGGGTTGTTATTATTGACAAATCAAAGACTTCTGAAAGCAACACAGTGTGCTTTCCATATCTATCCTAAGGCTGTGTGCATTAGCAGGTAATAAAAGGATTTCCAAATACAAATAGAACCAAATATTTCAGCATTTTCACATGTGACAATTTGATTTACTCTCAAAACCAAGGGAAACAAACTCTAGCTGGCAGTGAGTAGAGGATCAGGCAGGTGGAGAAGCTAATGGTTTCTTCAGGTGGGTCTCTTCCTGGCACTCAAGTTCACACATTCCAGCTGGCTTTGAAGGTTTCCCAAGTTCCTCAGAATCTGGGACTCCAATTTAAAAAGCTGGTTCATCCATTATTCATCATTACTTCACACCAAATTTCTAAATTAGTATCTGACCTGAAAAAAGAAAATGTTGGTTCCTTTAAATTTGAGTAGTTGTGTAATAATGTGATGGAAGGTAACACAATGCGACAGATCAAAGGAAGGGCTCCAACTGAGATTTTGAAACTCCATTTGAGATTTTTTTAGTGCCCCCCACCAAAATACAGTTGCTAACCATTCCTAAATACCTAAACCTCCACCTGTCAAAATAATAATTGTCAAGGAAAAAAATGCTTTAGAAACTGTCAGAAATTCCCACCATGCCTTCTAATACAAAGTTTGACATTCTTTCCATTGACTTCTTACTATGGATAAGAGCTGAGTTCTTATAATTTATGTTTTAGGATGAAGTGCTTTTGCTAACAGAAATAAAAAATGAAACCACACCAAGCTAATCCCATGGGGCAAATAATTCCATTTCTTTTAGTCTTAGAAAGTGTATTTCAAGGAAGTCTGATAGTTGTCTAACCAATGCCATTAGCCATTTTCAGGTGGATTTGTTTCTATGACAGGGTTGTGCTCAGCCTGTAGCAGCACAAGTCATGAGTGAAATGCAAATGTTCAAAGTGTTTGCTGTTGCAAGTCAAAGAGAATCTATTTACAGATAAGAGAGCTGGACTGTGAAGTTCTGGAGGAGAGAGGGCTCCCTAAGCCCACGGAACCCAAGACTGCTGTTGTCAGTTCAAATAATAGGACCATACACAACTGTGTTAATTGCCAGAAGGCAAGTCTGAAAGGTTCTCTTAATTAGGATGAATGGATTTCTACTGAATTTTTCAGCTGACTGTCAGGGTTTCCATTGTCTTCTCTGAAATTGGCTTATTTAAGAGCCAGGTTTGAATCTTGTATGCAGTGAATGTCAATGATCGCAGGCTGAAGGACCTCTGCAGACAGATCCAGGAAGGCTTATTACCAATGTTAATAACACTCTGCTTGTCAAGTGTTGGACAGCATGTGTCCTGGGTTTTGACATCTCTGCATTTCTGCACATTGCGTACAGATGTGCTATCGGCCTTTACTCGCAGGGAGAATATCAACACTAAGCCTTAAAAGCGGGACATAAAATTATGCCCACTGTGCAATAAACTTGGTGGGATATGCTGTGTAGACTAGAGAGGATGTCTGCCGCACTCTGTCCACCACACGGGGCCTGAGTAAATGAATACATTATCAGAAGTCAGATGAAGAATCAGCTAAAAGGTCTAAATAAATCCAGCCAAATAGATGAAAATGAAGCAGACCCAATAAAGTCTCTACAACAGGAACTTATTATATTCTTTAAAATAAATGAATAAATAACTACACAAACTAAAGTCGGCATTTTCTTTAACAGGAAACATTACATTACAAATAATACAAAGGTTTTCTTTATAACTGAAAAGTGAAATCAGTCTCATCAAATTACCTATCTAACTTACCACTGACATAATTAAAGACACTATGTTTCTGGCATAATACTGGATAGAATGAGTGCTATGAATTTCTCTCTTTCTCTCCCTCATTCTATCTCTATCTCTTTCTCTATATCTACCAGGATCTTTGCCTTCAAGGTGCTTTAAAACACTGTTTAGACTACATATACTGAGTAAGCAGTCATGGGCAAAGTAATGTCTTGAGTTCTAGGGACAAAGAAAAGAGAAAGTTAGAAAGAAAAAAAAATTGTTTCCTCCTAGCATCCTCCCTGGAAAAAAAAAAAGAGATGAAGGGTTAGAATTTAGTGTGAATAGTGGAAACTCTCAAGGAAGGAATACTTCTTTTGGATTGGGCTTGGATTTTGTCTTTAAATAAACCAGATTATAATTCTGATTTTGCTGCTTACTATACAAGTCCTTTGTACAACTTGCAGTTGTCTCATGTTTAAAATAGTTATGACAAAACAAAACCTAAATTGCTGTGAGGGTGAGGGAAAACAATGTATATGAAGCACTTGAAAGAGGGCCTGCCCCCATTAATATATAGAATGTTTCTGCAATCTCAGAAAGAATAATCTCTACACTCTTCTTGACATGCCAGGTCAGTTTTTTAAATGAATAACCTGAACATCTCCCTAAGAAAAGAATATTTCAAGTTTTCATTAGGAAACATTATAGGATTGGAAGTTAGAAACTGAGTAGGTACTTGAGCCATTCCCATATACAAACCAGACCAATGATTTCTAATCAGAACTCTTGGAACCACGTGGGTTGTCAAGATGGTCATGAGGGCACTAAGCTATTTGAAATATTTTTGTAACTATATTTTGTTAAAATATCAAACATACAAAAAATTACAAAGAACTCCTGTGTACCCTTTGTTTGGATCCACCAATGATTTACATTTTTCTCAATTTGCTCTATCATTCTGAACCATTTGAGAGTAAGTTGAAGTATAATGTCCCTCTGCCCCAATACACTTCAGTATATCCTTCCTAAGAACTAGGACATCCTCTTGCATAGCCACAGTACAATGATCAAAGTCATGAAATGTAACGTTCATACAATATTATAATCTAATTCACAGTCCATATTCACTTTTCAATAGTTGTTTCAATAATGTCCATTTCAATTATTTTTTTCTGGTGCAATTCAGAATCATACATTGCATTTATTGTCTCCTTTGTTTCCTTTAATCTGGGAAAGCTGTTGAAACAAATTCAGAAGCACACATTGCATTTATTGTCTCCTTTGTTTCCTTTAATCTGGGAAATCTATTGAAACTTTCTATTTTGAAAGTGAAGAGATAGTTATTCTTGTCAAATGTCACTATTGAGTTTGTATGATTTTTACTCATGATTATATTTAAATAAGGAATCTTGGGCAGAATTAAAAGAGAAATTATATTATATCTTCCTTAGTGTATTATATCAGGAGGCACATGACATCAGTTTGTTTCAATATTAGACATATAGTTTTGATCACTTAGTTAAGATAATATCTGCCAGATTTCTTCCAAAAAAAGGTAATATATTTTTCTTTAATTAATTAATTTAAATGTAATCAATTAATTTAAAAAGGTAATATTTTTTCTTTAATTAATTAATTAATTAATTTGTGGAGATATAATTATTCTGATTCTAATCAAAATTTATCTCATTAGTTTTATCATCTGTTGATGATTTCTAACTTTATCATCCCTTCTACATTTATTAATTGCCATTCTACAGAAAGAGCTTTCTCTTCTTTTCCTTGTATTTATTCAGTTACTTATATAGATCAACATGAACTCATATATTCTTATTTTATTTAATTGGCTACAATCCATTACTATCATTATTGATTTTAATGCTAAAGTTGTTCTAGGATTGGTTAGTGGATGTTCCTTCAAGATAGATCATGTTTTCTTTTAAGATATCTACACAATTCTTTGACTATTTTCTCACTTTCTGACACACAGATGTTCTTGGTGCTTTTCAAGTCCCTTCTCCAGAATCAGTCATTTCTTTAAGGAGAACTCCTGATAATGGAGAGTTGTACAAAGCAACAATATTTAAGCAATAATGTGTTCACTGACACTGGTGTGTCACTGTTTTTGGCCCTCTCAGCAGCATACAGTGATATAGATAGATGATTGATTGATTGATTGATTGATAGATAGATGTATACATATAGATACACATACATATGTATATATTATAAACATATATTTAAAATGATAAATTCTTACTAATATCACTGATTCCAACCCAAATCTATACTACACATCCAAGTCTTATCCTTTCCATTTTTGCGTTATTAACTGCATAAAATCTATTACTGTATTTTCATTTGCTTAATCCTAGAATTCACAGAAAGTAGTTTCAGAATAGTTAAACCATAGCACTGCAAAAATAAACCCTACTTATTAGATTTCAGTATTTATATACAGAATTTTTTTTTAGGTAAAATTTATACATTTCATTATGTATAAATTTTAATTGTATAATGTGATGAGTTTTGACAAAAGTATGTATTCATGTAAATTATATTCCTTGAATGTTTCCATCATCTCAAAAAGATCTCTTGTGTTCCTTCCAAATTAATCTCCCATTCCCAGAGAGACCACTTTTCTGATTTTATTTACAATAAATTAATTTTCTTATTCTAGAACTTCACATAAATGAAATTACACAATATATATTCTAGTAGCCAACTTTTTTGCTCAATATTTCTATGATATTCATACTTGTGGTAGTTTATATCAGCAGTTTATTTCTAAGTAGTATTCCATTCTGTGGTGATTCTATGATTTATTTATCAACTCTTCTGTTAATAAGAAGTTGGAACATTTACAGTTTAAGGTTATTACAAATAAAGCTGCTATAAACATTTATGTACAAGTCTTATTTTGGAAATATACTTTAATTTTCCTTGAAGAAATACCTAGAAAAGGAATTGCTAAGTCACAGTGTAGGTATATGTTTACTTCATAAAAGTCTGCCAAACATTTTGCCAAAGAGATTGTAACATTGTAAATTCCAGAATGATAGACCCAGTTATTCTATTTTCTCACCAAATCCTATTTTGTCTTAGTTCTCACCAAAATTTGGTATCGTCAGTTCTTTTTATTTTATCCATTACAGTCAGTATTTAGAATTATCTTGTTTTGATTTCAATGTTCATTTTTCTGAGGAATAATGACATTGATCACTACTTCAGGTGCTTATATTTGTTCATATGCCTTCCTTTTGAAGTACCTGTTCAAGTCCTTTGCTTGCTATTGGGTTGTTTTATAACTGCATCACAGGGTTTTCCTTCCTCATTTTTCATTACTCTGGCAGTCTTGAATTCCTCCTTTGGCTCCTCAAGCTAAAGCCAGTATGACTGTACCTTTCTGCTTGAGATTTAGTTATACCATGGCACTTAAACTGGGTAACAACCTGGGGTGAAAAACATGTAAAGGTCAAAGTCACCCATTTCAGTGACTTTCTTTCAAGAGTCAACCTTGTTATAATTTCTGAATTTTGTTTTGTTTGTTTGGTTTTGTTTTTGTCACTCTCCATTGCTTTCAAATAGTTGTATATATGTTTACTGATTTGTTTTTATTTTGTCCAAAGGTTATAATTGTTATCTGTGATGATAGTCCAATATAATTTATTCTACCATTGCTGAAAGCATAATCTCTCCAATATGTTTTATTCACATATTTGTTTTCCCCTCTTTAATTCCCTCCCCCACCCCAACTTACACCACTAACCCATGGATGTTGCTATTTTCCTCTAAAGAACTGGATCTCTGAAGGCGGGGCATTTCCTCCCACACACTTGCAGTGAGCACTTGCGGCCTGGTGCATCCGGGGTATGGTCGATGGCTCCACCTTGGGCTCAAACCCAGGACCTTCTGAATGCTAACCATCATACTATGGAGCCATCCCCTTCCCAATATGTTTTAAACTTGTAGAAAGCACATACTTTCTGCCATCTTGTTACCTAAGAGAAATGGAAGAGGTTTTTTTTTTTTCTTTTAGCTGAATTTTTATGAATAAAGTATATATAACCCTTAGGTATGATCTACTAATCTTGTCTTTCAATATTCATTCAAAAATATTTATTGTCAACTATGTGCTAGTTACTCTTGTAAACACTGGAGATTAATAGTGAATAAGATAAGGTTCTGATCTATAGAACTTATATTTAACAACAATTATATTAAATTTTAATCTCAGTAAAAAATAAGTGTTTCTAAGAACAAGTTAATAGAATAAAAAAGCAATCGGGTGATAGGAGGGGCTTCCACCTATTTATATTGGTTAGTTAGAGAAGGCCTCTTCTGGTAGGTGATGTCTGAACTAAACCTAGACCTAAATAATTAGAAAGAATCAGTTACAGAAAATCTAAAGACGGGTTCTGAACCTTATAAATATTGACATTTGGGGCCAAATGAGAGAGAGAAGAAGTCTGTTCTATTCATTGTAAGATATTTAGCAAGATCCATGGTCTCTACCTGATAGATGTCAATAGTACCACTACCCCAATTAGAGTGATGAAAAATATCTGCAGACATTGCTAAATGTCCAATGATGGACAAAAAGTACTCCAAGTTGAGAATCACTTACCTAGATGAGGAATATTCCAGGCATTAGTTATAGCAAGAGCAAAGATTTTGAGGCAGAGACAAGTTCATCAAAGTCAAAAAAAAAAAAAAAAAAAAAAAAAAAAAAAAAAAAAAAAAAAAAAAAAAAAAAAAAAAAAAAAAAAAAAAAAAAAAAAAAAAAGAAGATGGCTTATGAGTGAAGAGAAATGCTGTAAAGTTAGGCTCAGAAAAAAGAGGGAAAAGACCATATAATTGATAGTTTCAAAGGAGAAAATAAATTATTATTCACTAAATGCAGTAGATTGAAATATATATATACATTATAAATAAATACATATATACATTTATATATTAGTATATTATATATACTAATATATATTATGTATATAATGTAGTTGACTGAAATATATATACACACACACACACACATTATATATAAATACATGTATATACATTTTCATATTAGTATCCATGAGGGCTAATGTGAAGTATAAAAGTCCTTGGTGATGATACACTAGTGAACTATTTAGAATGCAAGATGTGGCCTGGAGGCAAGAAGTTACAGCATGAAATCCAGACAGCTCCTGGTACATATAATATTTAGCCTCATTTTCTATAGATGGCTCCTTTCTGCCACAGAAAATTCCACATGGTTTTACTCATAGAACAGCATATAGTTAGTGATAATTCTCTATAGCCAACAATCCAAGGGTCATTTACTTGGTTAACATCAGTGTGACAGCTGGTAATATAAAGGCAAATTTATGAAATTCCTAATTTGAATCCAAATAATCTTTTGATAGACATGGTATGACAGCATATTTCTGCTTAAGAATTTTGACTAGAAAAATATAAATATAAGTTAAAAGAAAAGAAATAATAATCTGCAACTAGTATTTTTTAATCTAAATAATCTCAAATTTCACTCACTCCTAGAAAATAATGTTTTAGCTTGTTCCCCTTTGTTTTACACCAGTAGCAGTTTTCAAGGGCAGGATTCTCTGTTCAAAAAAAAAAAAGAAATTCTACTGTGGGAGAAATACATATTACAGTAGATTATTTTTAATGTAGTCAATTATATTACAAATTCTTTGCTTTCACTCTATAAGATTTCAAGGTCAAGTAATATAGATATCAATGTATTTTCTCATTTGTTAAATGTAAAGAATTTGTTTTAGAATACTGAAATGTTATTATAGCAATTCTATGGATATATTCCAGCATGTATAGTAACAAGATATTTTTCTAAATCCCTTTATCTTATGTAGGAAGGATGACATGGTTTTTTCCATGTCTTAGTGGTATTAAGGTGTCAGTCAGCATCAAATGCTATTTTAAATTTCTAGTATCCATTTTCTGTCTTGAATTCTGAATGCTGTGTATTTAGGTTGCATCTGAACATCCTGTAATCTTATGAGCTTATGATAAACTGGAAAGAAATACCATACATTTATTTATAGTTTCATCATAGTACTTAACTAAGTCAAAATATAAAATACAAAAAAAGAATGATTTGCATTTTAGTGAAGTCATATGCCTTGTACATAATAGGCTCTTAATATGCCCGAATAAATGAATGAATGAATGAATGAATGAATGAATTGAATGAATAGTGTTTTAGAACTGCATGGAGTCTTAAAGACATCCAATTCAACCATCTCAATTTATCAAAGAAAAACCCTAAGACTGAAATATTTGACCAAAAAATTACTTTTTTCCAAAGCTTTAATAATAGACATCTAATAACCCTTTCTGTATATTTTTGCTCATATTAATTATTTTTAACACTGTTTTATCTAACTACCCATAAACAGTAATATATTTAACTATTACAAAAAAAATTGGGTATTGTACTAAGTACTAGGTATGACCCTTTGGTGCTGTGGATACAGAGGGAAATTAACACTAGTTTTTATGCTTTAGGAGCTTAGAATCTGGAAGAGAGAATAATATGTAAAAAAAAAAAAAAACTAATTAAAGAGTAACACATGCTATGAAAAAGAACAGTTTTATGAGTACCCAGAAGAATGACACGTTGGTTCTACCTGGAAAAGCTAAGAACTACCCCTCGAGAAGGTCAGTTGTTGGGACTCAAAGTCAAATAAGGGTATGATCAACTCAAAACATCAACTCAAATCATGTAGGCAGAGGAATGTGCCCATACAAGCCCTGAGGTGTGAAAGCCCACAACACACTGAGGCCCAGCAGAGTTGAGACTGGAAATGTGCATCAGAGCTGGATTGTAGAAAGCCTGGCAAGGACCCAGGCTGTAGGAAAAGTGTAAACTTCAAAGGAGATTTCAGCAGCAAAATACAAAACAGATTAGTGTTTTTGAAAGATACTGGTTGGCAGTGAGAAGGATGGATTCAAGATAACAGACAGACAGAGACAGAGAGAGGAGATAAGTGGTTAATGCTGGAGTCCAGATGACAGATGATGAGGGTATGAATGAAGACATTGTCAGAAAGAATAGAGAAGGGAAACTCAGCCCTTGGTAGTTGGTTGGATCAGGCAAGCGGACAGGAGAAAAAAGATGAAGTAACTAAACTCAGGATTTTCTGTGACAAATAGTTAAATTAATTTGTTTACTAATATTCTTAAAAATATTGTAAATTAACTGCTATATTCTGAAATCCTTACAATGCTCTATAGGACTTCCATTATATTGTTCTTATGGCCTCCTTGACCCATCTGCTATGACAATTTAATTCCTCACTACCAGCTCTCCTCTAGCCACACTAGCCTCAGGAATGTAAGGCGCACTCAAACATGGGATTTCCTTGAGTCAATTGCTTAAATCTGCAGCCCTCTCCTTTGCTTCTGCTCCCCATCTCAACGCCCTGCTTTAAGTTTCTCTTTCTGTGTGGCACTTATCATTTGTCACAGTAATTTTATGTATGTGTGTATATGTATATTGCCTTTTACTACTAGGTCATTAACCTAAAAGGACCAGCATTACTGTCCATTTTTATTCACCACTATCTCCCAGCATATAAAAGAGTGTTCAACAGATTTTAATAAATATTTGTGAATAAAGTAATGCATGCATACATGGATGAATGATGAATGTTGCTTAATATTCCTTTATGCAGAAATATTAATGTTTTAAATTTTTTTAGCCATGTCTCTCAATCTGACCATTTGCATTTCTTTATTCCAGAATAAGACACAAGAAGGGAAAAATTTTGCCACTTACCTTCTTCATTTAATTCCAGACAATGTATTTGATTAATCCATTTTTAGTCTAGATAAGGCTTTCACCCTCTGTCTCCTACATGGTTTTTAGAATATGAAAAATTTTGAATAAGCTTACACTATTCATATTAAAGAATTTAATTTTTTTATTGTCATGGAGTCTATCTTACATTTTTAACATTCAGAATATTAGTTAAGTTACACTTCAGGTCTCCATATAAATTCATTTGAATTTCCACCCCAGTTATTTTTCAAGAACCCATTCTCCTGCCTTCATTCACTCACCCTATATCTACTCTCTGGAAATTTAAAATAAGGTAGTTTTTTAATTCTCCCACTGGTTTCCTTTTTTACATAGACCTCTATATCTGATCTCATGGTTACTCTTACATCCTCAGAATAAAGGAAAGAAGAAACTGCTATTATAAAAGCAGTTTATAAAAGATGGTATATCTTATTATGTCTCTTTATATAAGAAAAAAAAACATAGAGTTAAAACAGAAGGAGAAAACACAATAATTGAGCTAAAACTCTCTCTGTTCCTGGCTCTAAAGTTGAGCACTTTTCTATATACTATGTTTCTACTTTGCACAGATCTATATAGGTATAACTAAACTCCCCTCTCCTTTTATTTTTCAAAGTTGAGGATACCTAAGCTAAGGGAGTTTCAATGACTTGCCCATAGTTACATAGCTACTAAGTAGCAAGACGAGAATTTGAATGCAATTTTAATGCTAAAAGTCATACACATTTTTTTTTTTGGTAGATGTAGGGAAGAAATGTCCTGATGAAAGACTTAGGCAATTAGGCTAAATGATTCCCAAGAGTTTTTTGAGCATTAATATTTTATGAGTCTGGAAATCTATGCAATGATATTTGGCTATACTTATAGTAACTTCAAAACCAAGTAACTTCAAATTAATATCCATTTTACTTACCAACTAAGGGTAAGCAAAGATAAGCAAAATCATCTGAAAATCTATAAAAAGACAATAAAAGTATGACTTAAGATGGAAAAATAAAAGGTCTAATTCCTAATTACTTTTTCACTATATCTCAAGGTCATTCCTGACAAGTGTTTATAGAGTTTAAGTACAAAATTTAGACGAATGCACAAGCCACAGTTTAACTTAATATCATCTCAAGTATCAGCAGTGTGCATAGTATAAATTTAGATATTCACAGCATGCTTTGTCATGACAAAAGCATGCTATCAATACCAAATTAAGACATATGAGTATGTTTGTGCCCTGCCCTTCAGCTTCAAAGCAGAGTTGTTGAGGATCAAGACATGAACATTACAGACATTGGTAATCCCAGCTAACCCATGTAGCCCAATGTATTTTCCATATATGGCAATGGCATGTCCTGTGATTCACAGCCAAGGGGCTCGCCAGAGAAAGCAGGTTCTGGGAGGCTCAAAGTCACGAACATTGAGCTCGCATGGGCAAGAGAGCAAATGGCTCATTCTTCTCATGTGTCATATATGCCTATCATAAAGTAAGAGATAATGTTCTCTCTGGGATAATGCCCACCCCATCATCACCACTAATAGATTCCAGGTAAAGAGAAGCATGGAATGTTTGAGCTAGAAGAGCTGTTGAGCGCATATAGTATAGCTTCCCGGATTGATGTGGCTGTGAGAATGAGTGACCTATGCAAAGACAGAGTGACTTTGAGGTAGAATCAGGGCTGCACTTGTCTTTCTTTCCACCCCTTTCTGAAGGTTATATTGCAGAGAAGTTATAAATTCTGAATTAAGTTGCAACTGTTCTGCTTTGAAATCCTGCTTCTACTTTATGTTAACTATATGTGTGAATCTAAGTCACTTGGTTTGATCCTCAGTGGTGAGGCTTGAGTAGGATACTGCATAATAGATATTTTCATGAGGCCTCACCAAAGATAAGTGTTTAATAATTGCTATTAATATAAATTATATTATTTATTCTCTAGATCAAATATAAAATGAATTATCATTAATAATAACGGATAAAAGTAGAAAGAGTGGAGAGAAAACGGCATAGATGATAGAGGCTCAGTTCATCCCTCTGGCAACCAAATCAAAGTTGTGACAGAAACAAGGAGCAAAAAGCAAAGAAAAATTGCCTGGGATCTAAATGAACAAGTCATACAACTAGAAAAGATCTAAGAAATCAGCCTGTAATGGGAGAAAATAGGATGGGGTGAGGAAATGAAGCTGCCCAGTCCCCAGCGACTGAGTGGGACTGAGGCATTGACAGCAGCAGTGGCAGCCAACAGCTTCAAACACCCCTTAAAGAGACCATGGCTGCAAGCGGACTTCTGCAGTGACAGACCTGCTCGCTCTGATCACCAGTGCCAGTTCAGCTGTGCAGGACTTACAGGGCCACACTGAGTACTCTGAGGGTTGTGGTGAGGCTCCCTTTGCCCCAAGGTAGTGCCCTCAATATCCATTGTTCCTCTGTTGAGCCCTCCCCCATCCCAGTGCACAGACATAGCGCTGCCATAGACGAGAAGTCATCAAACTGAATAACAGAAGTTGCTCCGCCCAGAGAATTCCCTGAAACTCTGCCTCCCCCAACTCACAGCCCCACCCAAGCAACATCCAGGTGTATCCTCTGAGAGTCAGGTGATCTTTGTTGAGCAGTGCCTAACCTCACATTGGGAGCAACTGATCTTGGTTTTTGGTATGGTCTTTTGAGGCAAATATAAACACAGCATTTGTGGATTGCTTGCTGATCTTAACAGGTGGCCCTAGAGGAGCAAACGTTTGCGCTAAATTTGGCCTGCAGCTGAAACCCTCTCAAGACTGTGCCACTGGACATCTATTACACAAATCCATACTAATAAGACCAGGAGACTTAGGAGCTTTGTTTAGTACATAGAAACAGACATGGAAAGGCTGCCAAAATGAGGAGACAAAGAAGCAGAAACTATATGAGAGAACAGAACAGAGATTCAGAAATAATGGAGTCAAGTAACAGATGCAGAATTCAAAACACTGGTTATAAAGATGCTCAATGAACTTTTGAGAAGTGTAAATAAATTCAGTGAGAACTTCAACAAAGAGATAAAAAACATAAAAATGAAAATGGAAATTATAAAAGAGAATCAGTCTGAAATGAAGAACACATTATCTAGATGAGAAGTGTATTAAATGGAATAAACAAAGTAAATAAAGAAGAGGCTCAAATGCCCTATCTAGAGGACAGAAAAGCCAAGAACACTCAATCAGGATGGCAAGAAAAAAGAAGCCAAGACTACAATAATAATTTAAGGAGCCTATGAGATACTATTAAATGTAAAAATATCCATGTTATAGTGGCACCTAAAGGACAACAAGACATTGAACAGCTCTTTGAAAAAATAATATAGAAAACTTCCCTAACCTGGTGAAGGAAATAAACATACATCCCCAGATGTATGTAAGCAAAAACCCCAAACCAGGAATCCAAAGAGGCTCACACCAAGACACATCGTAATTTAAATGCCAAAGGTTAAACACAAAGAGAATCTTAAAAGCAGCAAGAGGAAAGCAATTAGTTTTCTACAAGAGAGCACCATAAGACTGATTTCTCAAAAGAAACTATGCAGGACAGAAAGGCTTGGCACAAAATATTTGACATGATGAGAACCCAGGATTTACAACTAAGAATACTTTATCCAGCAAAGCTATCATTTAGAGTTGAAGGACAGATAACTTCCCAGATGAAAATAAACTAAAGGAATTTATCACCACCAAGCCAGTATTACAGGAAATGCTGGAAATATTTTTTTAAGAAGAAAAAACATGTATTAAAAACAGAAATAATGAATGATAATAACTACATTCTTATCAATAAGTACCTCAAATGAAAAAGAATTAAGTGCTCCAACCAAAAAATAGAGTGGCTGAATGGATAAGATAACAAGCCCCCTGCATATACTGCCTACAAGAGACTCACCTAAGATTAAGAGACACACACAGACTGAAAGGAAGGGGATGGAAAAAGATATTGCCTTGATGAACCTAGAAGGTATTTAAGTCAGACAAAGATAAATACCATATGATTTCACTTATATGAGGTATCTAAGGAACAAAAAGAACAAACTAATCAAAAATAGACTCACAAATTAAGTGGACAATTTGGTGATAGAGGGGAGGTGGGTTGGAGGCCTGGGAGAATGGGGTGAAAAGTTAAAGAAATACAAATTAGTAGTTGATGGATGGTCACAGGAATGGGGAACATGGCATAGGGAATGCAGTTAGCATTAATGTATTAGCTAGTTGGAGGGTCAGGGGAGGGAGGAAGCAACTGGGGGGATCATTTTATGAACTATATAGATGTCTAACCAATGTACTGTATAGTTAAAAATAATTAAAATAAATTAGTTTCAAAAAAAGACAATAAGAAAATGCTAAGGGGATGGCTAAGGGTTTAAGACCTGGGGCACTGATTCCTGTGGCTATCCCTGGCAGCACTTCAGACCGGGAGTTCACAGCCAAATGAAAAGGGCTCACCTACCACGGTTGTTTATATGGTGCTAGTGGAGAATGAGCTCACACACACAAAAATAAATAAATAGAAAGATTGGATTATTTTAAGTAGTTTATACCTTTGTTCCTTTGAGGTTTCACCTTACTCTATATGTATGGTCTGGAACTTCTGGGGTTCCCCAGTATGACCGTGGATGCTTGACCCAGCATTTAGATCATTAACCAGCATCCTTCCTCCCTGGATGCAGCCTCAGAGTTTGGCCTGAGTGAAGGATCCTGACCTGCCTCACAGCCTGAAGAATATCCAATTAATTTCAATTTCAGTAATTTCAATTTTATTTCAATTCAATTCTATTTCAATTAAAGCAATTGGAAGGATTTAGGTTTCTAAAATCAGTGAGTAGATTTATCAAACACTCATAAGACATGACACAATATTACAGTTAAGGCAAGTCCTAATGTATTTGGCAAATATGCCACCTTTTTCCTCTTTCAAAATCTTGCTTCCCACCTCTGTTTCTGCCTTCTGTGCCTCACACCCACCCTGGTACCACTACCTTCCGTGACTTTGTGCAGCTTCTCTGCATGTCTCGCTGACTTCGTACTAATGTCTGTGGTCTGAAAAGGACCCTATGAAGTCACAGAAGTTGTAGTGAAATGATGTGTGACCCTTCCCAGGGATATTTGCATTAGAAAGGAATTGAGAATTTAACAAAGAAATTAATTTTTAGCTGTAGAATTTTAAGTAAGAAAAAAGAGAAATCTATTTTAAGAAACATGGTTTTCTCAGTTACTCCCAGATAGTGCTATTTCAAGAACTGCCTACTCTGTTCATAAAAAATATTAGGTAAAAACTTTCTTAAAAATATTTTTAAGCTTAAAAGTAAATTACCATGCTTGATATTTAAGCCTACTTTTCTGTTTTAGGATACAGTCCCTTGAGTGAAACTAAGGCCACTTGAAAATACTAAAAAAAGGTCGTCTCCATCATATTCCCATGGCAAAACAGGGCAAAGCACCTGTACTGACTTTAAATATAGTCTGATAATTGAGTACCTGCTATGTGCAAGACACAGTACTAGACAGCATGGGAAGATAAAGATTAAATTTTTGTTTTAGTCAGATATTAGGCACTCAACAGCTTTTCTCAGTTAGAATTGACCTTATTTGTCTATTTGGTCTCAAATTTCTTTATTTATTGGTTAACATCACTTAATTATGTGGTTAATTGTGTTCATGTCTGCCATCTTCATTTGATGAGATCCCTCTTCACAAAAGAGACCATTTTGGGAACATTTCTGTATGTTTCCACTCTTAACATAGTACCTGGTCTAGACATCCAGTACTGAAAATCCCAACCCTTTATCCATATCCTAGACCTTTTTAACAAGTTCTCTAGGTTAAAAGACTCACTTACGAAGTGAAGAAATTCAGTTACAACAAATGTAGAATAGTCAAAATACAAAGTCAGCACGTATCATTTATTATCTCTATGCTTTATGACAAAATTTGAGACACATTCTTAAAAATATTTTCTACATCTCTAAATTAATATTTGAAATCATAACATAATACTCAATTACATCAATCACATGACTAAATACTCTTCACAGAAAAAAATAAAATTATATAAAAAGCAATGCAAATTCAATAAAATAATCACTTAAAATTAGGTCGTAATTTTAGTTATTAATTATTTTACTACTAGTAATATTAATATTTTATCTCCTAAAATTATTGAAAATTCTGTAATTTTTAACTTGAATTATAAATATTTTAGAGATATGTGTGTTTCTGATGTCCAAAAGTTATTATTTAGGGAAAACAATCTTTCTATCATAGCATTTGTACAAACAATGAGGCAACAAATTCACATAATTTGTATTTGGAATCCTAATGTTCTCATGTCAAACATTTTTATATCCTCTTAGCCATCTCTGCTCTAAATAGTCTTTGCACTTGCCTTATTCTGCTCACAAATTCTCATTAAAATGTAATTTTAGAACATGTTTATTGAAAAGATTATTTTCTTAAATGTAAGAAAATCCTCTTTGAATTTACACACAAAAATCTTCTTTTTTTCTACCTGTAAGTTAATAAAAGCTTAAAGTAAATTGAGTTTTCTTTGGGTATATAAAGACAATATCAAATATCTAATGCAAGAAATATTTATCTCACTTTTACAATGCGCACAATATTACTTGTGATTACTGGTTACTTTTTTAATGGGATATTCCTTTTACCCAATCACCTTGAAAGCATACATTTTTTTATTTTTACATAAATTTTTACATTAAAATAAAATATAATTTCTTTTGAACACACTTCAAAGAATGCTAGTAATGCAAGCAAGTAGCTGCCTGAAATTACATTTGGAGATAGTTGTCATCCTTATTGTGAATCAGTGACTCAGCTTTGCCCTGCTCAGGCAAATGCAACAATTGCTCTGACATTAATACTAGGGAAGTATTCACAGAGTATGATTAGGAAAGCACATTTAATTCCTATATACATTTTTGTGAATGTTCTATTTCTGTTCAGCCTCTGATTTGAGTCATTCTGCTGCTATTGACAATTTTTTTGGAATTTCTGGGGCATTCTGATGTTTTAAGAAACTAGTAGTGTAGAATGGTTAAAATCAGAACTGTCCTGGAAAATTTGTGAATGAAATTTAAGAACAACCCAAATAAATAAATAAATAATGCTATATAGGGATGTCTTCACAACAGCAGCTGACAAGATAACTCAGAGCTGGCTACTGAGTTTAGATTTCTTTCTCAGAAAAAAAAAAAGCACCATGACTCCTTGAACAATAGTTAATGTACACAATTAGTGTTTACCTGCCAATCAGCTATTGCCAACGCAGTATGTTATTTATTATTCAATAAGTATAAATTTGATTTTTCCAAAGGAATATTGTCTGACTGATTGAATATTCTTTTTCTCTTTGGTTACAGCTGTATATTAATGAAATACAATAGAATACAAGGTGGTACATTAAAGAGAAAAATAGTAAATATGTGAACATGAACTAGTTAAAACCATCTAATATCAGCTCTTTACTAAAGAGTTATTATTTCCTGATAGCTTTCTGTATCAAAAGACTTAATTAAAATTCATGTCAAAGCATATGTAAGTCTCATAAAAATTCAATAGTACTTCTTTTATTAGGAGAGTCCAGGATATCCTCAGGAGACATTAGAACCAAACTGAAATTTAGGGTTCAGAAATGAAGCAAAACATAGCCATATGGTGTGGGACTGCTATTAAGAGTAGAACTAACAGCCCACATCATCTTCCACCAGAAGAGGCTGAGTGAGGCTAGATTAAAACTGTCCCATTTTGGGCATGTGAGATTTAAAAAATAAATGTTGGATTCTATGCATTCTACAATTATAGAAGCAGAAATCATGGCAGCTTGGTTTTTGACTGGATTCTAGCTTTAAAACCCTGTAAATTAATTTATTAATTGATTTGACAATAATTTATTGAACACCAATCTTATACTTGTTCAGAGTATGGAGACAGAGGTGAACAAAAGAGACAGAGTCTCTTCTCTCCTGAAGCTTACAATCAAGTAGGGCTGACAATTATTAAATATAATTATGATAATGTGCAATAAATATTGTAAATAAAAGGTACAGTCAATTAGAGATTTTAACAGGTATACTGGTGAGTCAGGAAAGACCTCTCTGAGTAAGTAATATATTTCTTTACTTTGCATACTGAAATCACCTGGAGGAGCTTTAAAAACTATGAGTGCCTGACCTTATACCAGATCAAAGGAATTGATTCTAAGAATGAGATTCAGGTAGCATTATTTATTAAAATTTCATCTAAGTGATTATAATTTGTGACCAGCACTGAGGACCACAGATTTTGGTTGAAATCAGAAGGTAGGAAGAGGCTGAGTAAAGAGTAGAGGGAAAAGTTTTCAAGGCAGAAAGAATATTTATTAAAGCGCTAGAAAGAGCTTGCCGTATTTTGGAATTAAAAGGAAGGAACTGGGAGATGAACTAGGAAGGAACATTGGATCTGGGTCCCTTGATAAGCTGTTTGAAGGGTTTGGGATTTGATCCTAAGTACAATGGAAAGCGATTAAATGCAGAAATGACATGACCATTTTTTTAAAATTATCATGGTTCCTCTCAAGAGAAAGCACTGGAAGGGTCAGAAGAGGAATAGGGAACTAAAGAGATAGGAGGGAAAGATTGTGGTTTGCACTGCACTTGTAGCACTAGAGATAGAGAATTATTTTGAGCTATTTCAGAAGTAAAACTGATATCTTGATGAGTTAAATAAAGGAGGGTGAGGAAGAAGTATGAAAGAAGGCTTTTGGTTTGAAGAGCTGGGCAAAAGAGTGCACATTTGCTGAGATGTGTAACACTCAAGGAGAAGATAAAGGGAATGTGCCTGTAAATTTAAGTTACCTGTGAAACACCTGAGCAGAGGTATCAAGTAAGCAGTCAGATATGGGTTTTAGAAAAAAAAGTCTAGACATAGGAAGTTGGAGGTCAACAGCATATACAGTATTCCTCCCTCATTTGTGGTTTTGCTACCTAGTTTCATCACTCACCGTCAGCTGTGATCTGAAATTATTAAGTGGAAGATTCCAGAAATAAACAATTTATAAGTTTTAAATTGCATGCCGTTCTGAGCAGCATGATAAAATCTCACGTTGTCCTGCTTCAACCTGCCTGGGACATGAATCATTCCTTTGTCCAGTATTTCCACGTTGTATACATGACCCATTTGTTAGTCACTTAGTAGCCCTCTCAGTTGTCAGATCAACTGTGGCTGTATGCAGTGCTTGTAGTCACGTAATCCTTATTTTACTTAATGATGGCCTCAAAGTGCAAGAGTAGTGATGCTGGCAATTCAAGTAGGCCAAAAAGAAACTGTAAAGGAAAAAACAGGCACTGTCTGCATTTTCACATATCCAATGGGGATCTTGGAACATACTCTATGGATAAAAGAGGATGACTATAGAGAGTACTTGAATATATGTGTGATATGAAATCCTAAAGAGGAAGAGAACATAGAATAGAAGGGTTTAGGCAGTCTCAATTTCAGTTTCATTATTGCAAAATGAAAAGATTGGGTATTGTCAGCAGTTCTCACATTTCAGTGTGCCTCAGAATTATCCAGAGGATTTGTGAAAACATTGGTTGTTGGGCTCACCTACCAAAGTCTCTGATTTTGTGGGTCTGGGGTTAGGCCTATTAATTAGATTTCTACCAAGTTTCCCAGGTGATAATGCTACTAATAGGAGCCATATTTGAAAACTAGATATTCTAATATTTTTCTTTTTTCTTTAATTTTACAGTAACATCATTGTCATCAGCAAAAATTCACACGAAAAATGTGTACAGATCCCAGATAGAGATTTTATTATTGCAAAATAAAAGGATTGTTAAATAAAAAGATAAGATGTGATCACAGGAATGCTTAAGAGCTGTTTTATGCCTTTGTATATTTTTTAATGTTGGACAAATTGGACAGTGGATAAATATTTATTTAGCATCTTCTTCATGCAAAGAAAAATTTTATGGAAAAATAAATATAGAATTCTCTCAAAGTTAAGTGTAATATGTTCTCCTGTTGTTTTTTTGCAGTTGATTTTGACAAATCTACTAAAATTTAGAGATGTTTGTCCTTAGCATCATTTTTTATAGATAATTAAAGGAACCTCGAGGTATGACAAGAAGAGATGAGCAACACAAACCACAATATAGGCATTTAGCATCTTGCACACACACACAACATGCATACAGAATCATTTAAAATTGTGAGAATATTGTTTTATATTACTCTCATTCATTTTATTCAAGATTGATGTTAAAAAATAGCTCATTTAAAGGAAGGTTTAAAGTACATCATTAGTAGTAGTTATTAGCAACTGAACTTAAAAACAAACCACTCCCTTCCTAGACTCTCCATTGCCACATCATTAAAGAAGCTGGATTACACATTTTTCATAGATTGTCAAAGTGGGTTGTTATTCATCTTTACCTACCTCTTTTGTGCATGGTTCATAGATAAGTAAAGCTGATACTACAAAAAGGTGATAGTAATCAAACTTTCCAAAACCACCTGAGACTCTTATACCTACTCTTCCAATTTCTAAGGCTGCATAGTGCTATTTTCTAGGCAATATAACTACAAACTCTTACTCTAAAATCCTAATTTTCTGACAAGTTTGTTAGTGTTCAAGAATAGTACATGAGGTGAGTGGCTCATTCGGTTAAAAGTGAAAAGATGAAGGTGTTTTAGAATCTCACTAAAGTGAATATCAACTCCCATGTTTGGATGAGGCATTTGCTGTGATTTTTTAAATGTCACTAAATAAAAGTTTCAAACTAGCCAGGGAGAAAAACTAAATGATTTTTTTCTATACCTTTATATCCAACCCAAGGCATTCAGGAGACATTTGCATTGCTTCCAAATCTAAGCTGATGATGGGCTTTACTTCAGACATCTTACTTTCAGGATCCCTAAGTTAGTAAGCTTGTTTGGACCCACAGACAAGCTCCTATGTGTGAAGAGCAGGTGCATCAGTAACAGAAGTCATGAGCCTTAGATGATAGAACCTTAGACTCAGGTTTTCGAGTTGGGTTCAATGTGAAGTTCAAACACAGAGGGTTCTAACCCTCTTTACAGGATAGCTTCTCTTTATCCTCCAGTAGAAACAGTAAAATGTAATGAAGCAGAATTTTTGGAAAATGAGGGTTTCTCATGGAGTTTTGCAAGCTTCATGTATCTTCTTCTCTTGTTGAATAACAAGGGGAAAAAAACACAAAATCTTAATGTGACTTAATATTTCATAATCCATTTGGAAAAGAGAAAATGCTACTTTTTAATGGGTCTTAAATCTATTAATTTTAAGTATAGATTCTTCAGTCTCATAAAGAGGAATTTCATTTAGGTCTTCTATTACATAATGTTTGACAAAGGTATTGAAATATGAAAGTAAAATGTTCTGAACCAAAATAATATAACAATGCAGAAGTATAAAACCTATACACATGTGATATGTAAATGGAAGTAAATGATGTTTTTTGAAATGACCAATTAGGTAGGTAGGTTTGTTAGTTAATAGATGTCATGACAGGATTAGACATGTAAAAGATTTTAGGATTAATAGAGTTTTTCATTTCCTTGCCCTAATCTATGCAGCCCCCATTCCTGATTCTTTTATAGAAATGTTTTTCAATAATATATTTCAGATGGAAAAGAAGAGATTTGACTTAGCTCCATTAGTAATAATATAACTGATATTAAGTTTTTATCAAGTTCCTAGCACTACTATATTGTATATTTTACATGTATTGTCACTTAATTCTCACAGTAAACCTATATGGTATGTGATGGGAGGTCTATTATATCCTCATCTGACAGATGAGAAAGTTTATTAAAGCAATTTATCCAAAGGTACAGCCAATAAATATTATGGCTGAAATTTTAGCTTAGATGGTCTGATACCACAGTCCATTCCCTTAAACTGAACTGTATCCCCAAAACAAATGAAAAAATCAGTAAATCTATAAACATGCATTCATTGGGCATCTGTGTTTGGCTGGTATAGAAGATAGTTATGACCTTATGACCTTATGATGTAATGATGTAATCAGAAGACACATTTTTCAGATAAATAATGTGAGACCATATATAATCAAATACTAAATGATATGACTTATCCAAGAAGTGCTGTGGGAATTCAGAAAGGAGATTATTAAATACGAATTAAAATGAGGCAAGCAGAATTTCTAAAATGAAACTGGAACTTTTCTTTGGATCATGCCCAGAATTTAAATAGTCAGAAAGTAGAAGGGAGGAACTTACAACACAAGGGAATAATAGGAAAAAGAAATCTTAGGAGTAGAAATGAGTGACATAGTCCCGGAACTATGATGGGTTGAAGTCACAGACAGGCAGCATATCTATCCAGTTACGGTGGAACGTTTGTTTGAGAAAGTCAGGCATTCCAAAATGTTCACTGAGTCACTGAATCAGTGAATAAATGAATAAGTAAATGATGATTATATTTACAAATTACAAAAGAACCAATTAATAAAATTAAATTAACTCTAAATTTAATGTCTTAAAATTTTGTGACTTTAAATTTAGTGATAAAATGCTATGAAAAGGTTAAAATGAAAACTAAATCTCTGATATCTTTTCTATGTTGACAGAGTTCACTTTTAAATATACTCTTATAAATCAGAGACCTAGAATTCTAATAGAAAATCCTACTTTCATTACCTATTTCTATGAAATTTCTCTCATTGCAGCCAGACTGTGATTTTAACAATTTTTGAAAACTTCATTAATGGTATCCCTTATTGAAGTTGAATTTTTTTTTTAATTTCTCTGAAGGCATACAGAATATCAAAGAAGTATAAAAGGCATAAGTGAACAAAATGAATTATATTTTGAAGGGAAAAAGAAACTTGAACACCTAAGAATTTTCTATTGAATAAATTGAGAAATATTTCCCATATATACATGAGAAGTTAATGGTAACTTTATAGGTCAATTTAAAATTTCTAATGTTCTGACCTAAAGAATTGGGGTCAGAAAATACAAGCTCTTTCTTTAGCAATAGATCATGCAGTGACAGCCTATGTGAACACAGCAGCACATCTTCAGAATCTCAAGGCTATAAGGTCAACCTGTGGTGCAGTGTTCTTTGTTTCCTATCTCCAGTCAAGCTTAGAATGCTTGTGTCACAATGTGAAGGAAAAAAAAAACAAACAACAACTTGAAAATAACCTCTGGCATGAGGAAAAAATTCCCTTGGCTTTGTTGAAATAATCATTACCATTCAATTTACACTAATCATTTGGCCAATTCTCTACCTCCATGCATAAAACATTCAACAAAGACTGAAACAGGTGAAAAAAAAAATGCTAACCTCGTTTTTCCCTACCTTATGAAGTCAGTGACAGGGAATGTAATTAATAAATTAGGAAATATGTCAAAAGAACTTCATAACCAATCTAGTTCAGTGTTTAGGGATGGGACATCAATTGTGGTACCATAGTAGTGCTTTGTCAATAAGGATGCCCATGAGAACATGAGACAACATTCTAATTAAAGCGTTAAAAAAAAAAAAATTTTAAACAACCCAGTGGCTACACAAATTATGTTTTCTTAACCAGAGAGACTTCAACGATTCTTTGGGTTGATGCGCAGATTTATTTATGATGATATCTCCCACTAGCGCTAAATAAAACAATAGTTCCATGGACTGTTCACAGCTGCAACAAGAAGAAATGGCTCTATGATTAAAGGCTAGATAAAACAAAACATTTTTACTACTGGGATTCAGACTTCATCATGTGGTGATGTTCATTATTAATATAAAGGAGGAATGGTGTACAGCATTTGCCAAGTTGCTTCACTGTAAAACTCATTTATAATGGAGCTTATGGTAAACTTCCAGGAAATTTCATTTAATTTTTTTTTAAACAAGAGAGATAAAGAAGAAAAGCATGAAACCACTAAAGTTGAGGCAACTCATTTAGAACCCACTCAAATAATGTGAAATATATACATATATATGTATATATATATATATATATACATATATATGTATACACATATTACTATGTATAACATAGTATATATATATAATGTTATACATATATATGTATATATACACATATATATAATGTTATACATAGTAATATATGTACATATGTATATATCATATATAAGATATGTATAATACATATAATATATTTAACTATATATAAACTGAAACTATAAAATTCTTAAATATCAAAGTAATTTGAGTTTGACAAAAATATAATTATTTTCTTTCAGCTTTCTTTTCAATTTTTTTTCAATATTCTGCAGGTAGAAAATATTTCTCTAAAAGTGGACTTTTGTGTGTAAGTTAAAACGTTAAAGAATTTAAAGAGACATATTTTTTAATTTAAATTCTTCAGGAGAAAAATGCATAAAATGGTAAAAAGTACCATAAAACATGAATAAATCAGAACTTGAAAAAAAATCTTGTTTTGTCAACTTTAAACTTCTATTAGCACCCTTAATAAAAGCAATCATTTAAAGAAAATTTTTTTAAATATTATTTTTTTTTATTAATTGTTAAGAAATAAAAATTAAAACTATACTTGACTAAGTCTGGCTACAGATATACACTATCCTGAAAATTTTAATCTCAAATTTTGGAATATCCTATATTTTTGATGAAATGAGATAAAACTGAACCTATAAATACACACTAAAGCTGAAGGTGTGATCAGCTTTTCAAGAGGTACATGGCTGGTTGAGAAAGAGGTAAATATCTGGAAACATTTTTGTTTAAAGATTCACTTAGGAAAAAGAAAATAAATAAAAGCTAGATAGAAATCAAGAGTGTCCTCCACGCATACACATGTTTACATTCTTAAAGACAAAGAGACATATTAGCTCTGGAGCTTACACAGTAAACACTAAAAAAAAAAAAAAAAACAAAACCTTAATTTAAATCAAATATCTAAATAACAGCCTATATTTGCATAAATTTTCTCTTCCAAGAAAGCCCGTAAACTACTAAGAGCTCAGTTTCTGGAAACCTCATTTCTTAAACATTTACTCTGCTACCCTGGTTGTTTCCTGAAAACAGCCTACTACATGGATTCTTGCAGTAACCCACTTAAGAACATGGCAGTGCTCTCAGGCAGTTAATCTCATTCGCTTCTCAAGGAAAGACAAATCGTGACATAGTGATGTTGGTGGCTCCAAGAAGTCTGTCATGACACTTCTCTCCCTGCACGCTCCCGGCAAGTAACGATGAGAACCCCCACAAGTACTGATGCATCCAGCGTCCCATTCTTGTCCTGAGTTAATTAACTTAGTGTTAGGAGTGAAATTTAAAGGGTAATGGCCTCTATGAGAGTCACATTTAAAAAGACCGAGATGAAATTTTTCTTCATTTTCACACAGCAAGAGACTGGAGTGGCCAGTAAGATTTGATGAGATCAAAAGTGACACCAAGTAGCAAGGACATACTACTATTAGAGCATGAAGATAATTCAATCTGCCTAAGAGATAAGGTCTCTTTGCCTGCAAGCCTTTTATCTCACCCTAGCATAACCCCTAGTGGTAGGGGTGTCTTTAAAATCGATAACTTTTAGTTTTACTATTAGAATGAATGTATATTAGCAAGGCAAAGTGTTTGTCTAGTATGTTCTCCATTTTGAGAAATACAGGGATCAATATAAAATAGGTCTTGCCAACTGGAGCACAGGGCATTGCAACACAATTAAGTAGAGAAAGAGGAGCAGACAAGAGGAATGAAATCAAAGGAGAGGGAACTTCTAGTACATGTAATGTTGGTAGCCATTCTTTATGAATGTCCTGCACACAGGGTTGGAGTTGCCCACAAGCTAGAAGTTTGCAGAGCAGGTGGGTTCATTAATGGATAGCTTGTTACTGAAGAAGGAAGTCTGGCTTACTGGAAAGAGTTGAATGTTTCTTGCCCCAGGGAATAAGAGATGAAAACAGGAACAAGGATGTTTTGAGAGAACTTATGTAAAGATGAGCAATCATTTGCATATGTGTGGGTGTTGCTTCTCAGGTTCTTCCAAGGGTATATATATGCTGTGCTAAATAAACTCGGGGTGCAGTATTCACTGTTAGCCCTCCAGACTCTATCTTCTGTCTCTTTCTCTCTCTTTTTTTCTCAATCCTCATTCCCCCTCTCGGGAACTGTTCGATCTTAGCCGGCTGGCTCCGGCAGTGTAAGAAGTTTGTGTATTACTGAAAAGCAAATATTTAAGGTGAAAAAAGAAAGATTTGTGCACTGCTTTGGATCCTGGTCTACCATAAATAAAATTAGATCCTTCTGATAGTGCTATGAGCCTTTGCAGGGTACAATAACAAGGGTGTATGTATTACAGAGAAACTACTCAAGATTCAAATTCCAGAAACTCCCCAAATTCAATTTGGACTGCAGGATTAGACACAGTGTGGGCAGCTGTTTTTTCCTTCATAACTATGAAGAGATTTACCCTTTCGTGACTTCCTTCATCTAAATAGAGAATAGCATATACCCCAATAGTTTTTAGACAATGAAACAAACTGCAGCTAGGTATCCCCACAGGCAACCCTAAAACTCCCCTCAATTCCAGAGCACTGGCTACTTAATAGCTTTAGTGCTAAACAAACAACAACTCTATCATCTTCATCTTCTCCATGGATGAGGAAAACAGAAGCTTCCAAAGATCTCCTGTTAATAAAAACTGGTAAGAGGTACTCAAATGTCCAACTGTAGTTGCAGGTCATAAGGGAAGGCAGTTATCAGTGGGTCTAGGTGCAATATTTTAACTTTATTTATACAAGATGAGAGATAAACTCTATTAACTAAGAAACTTGGCTGGCATGCTTTTTGTTCATTCAGTGATTAGCAAATATTTGTTAAACATATATTACCAATATGAGACATCACTTGTAAAATTCTGACTATTTTTTAGCAGAAAATGATATGAACATCACTTGCAGAGTTCTTAATCTTTTTGTTTGTTTGTTTTGTATTGTTTTGTTTGGTAGAAAAGAATTTTTAACTTAACTCTTTTGAATCAGGACATTTTGGAAGTTTTGACTCTTTTTTTATGATCTGTATTAAAGTTTATCAATTAAGGCCATAAATAAACATATTTTCAGTCCATGTGCATTTACAAGTCTTATTTTAAAGGAGTGATAAGAGAGATACATGTTTAAATATCCTAGAAACATATATGTTATATTTGTAAGTCACAAATCTTTTTATTCCATCTTTATTGAAATATAATAGACAAGAGTTCTTAATCTTTTGAGTAAATCTAGTTAAGTCATTACTTTCCTCTTTTCTTTGGGAAAAATGCCCTCTTCCTCAAAACTTGATAATTACCTGCAACTGGTGACTCAAGTCTTCTGACTATTGATAAAGATCATCAGTATTGGAGGCAGAAGTGGCTTTAGGCCGGGCAAGGACCCTAAAGCAAGGGCCCTTAGAGTCTGAAAGGGGAGGAGACTTTTAGCCCAAAAGTCTTTTTAGTCTTTTAAAAATATATTAATTGAGCCTATTTTCCTTTACTCACTTAATAGGCAAATCAATAATAGAAAATTAATAAGTATATGATTTAAAGAACAAGTTCATATCTTCCTTTCCTTATCTAGAGACTGAGGTGGCACATCGACAGGAAACCCAAGACCCCATCCTGACTAAAGCAGAAAGGGAAAAGCTCCATGAAACCCCAATAGGCAGAGACAATGACCCTTCTCAGCAAGAAGTAGATACAGAAGAGACCTCATGTCCCTCAACATTCATACTAATCATGGGGGGTTTATACTCTTAGAAAAGAGTTAATGGATTTCGAGTCTGCCTGCAAAGACACTGAGGTCATCCTTTCTAGTGCACCCATGATTAAGCAAGCCAGAAGGCATTTTGGGGCTAAAAGTAACTCATAGAAAGAAATAAGTGAGCAGAAAATTAGGTACTAGTTTCAGCCAATCACTCACACCTGTGCAATAAAGACCCAATGACCTTCAAATCACCTGAGCCTCATTATACCATCATTATAATATGATGCATATGCCAGGAAGTTCAATAATATCATTATAACAAAGTTAATTCTGAGAACGAACATGGGCAAAAAGCAAATGATGAATCACTGAGTCCTGTCAGTCTTAGTTATCAGTCAGTTATCACTCCTCTAATAAAAGTAACCATCCACAAAAATAGGAATAAAAACTCTAAAGGCTTTGTTACCAGGCCTTTGAGCCATGCGTCTCTTGCTCAGGCCCTCTTCCATGTCTGGAAGTGTACTGCTTCAAATAAAGCTTTTCTCTTCTGCTGTATATCAGTGTCTTGCACAATTCTTTGTTCAAGACATCAAGAACCCAGACAACATACTGAGAGGGAAATCCTACTCTCCCATAACATTACTATATGCCAGTAATTGTCATAGGGGTTGATGATACATTGTTAAATAAATGTAAACTTGGTGGGCAACCAAAATGGTGTAGATGATAGAGGCTCTGTTTATTCTTCTGGCAACCAAATCAAAGTTGTGATGGAAAAAAGGAGCAACAGCAAAGAAAAATTGCCTGGGATCTTGATGAACAAGCCATACAACTAGGGAGAAATCCAAGAAAGTACCCTGCAATGGCAAAAGGTAGGACGGGGCTAGGACATGGGGTGACCCAGTCTGGAGTGGCCAAGTGAGATAGAGTATGCGGCAGCCGCAGCAGTAGACACCTCTTAAAGGGACTGCGTCTGCAAACAGATTTTCGCGGTGACAGACCTGCTTGCTCTGAGAACCAGTGATAATTCAGCTGCACATAGGGGGCACCAGGGACTTACAGGGAGACATTCTCAGAGTAAGAGCCAAGATGAGTCTCGTTCTGTACAGAAGTGCTAGTGGTATCCATTGTTCCCTGTTGAGCTCTTCCCTCTCCTAGTGCATGGACACAGCACCACCATTGCCATGAGGCCATGGCTCCATCCAAAGGATTCCCTGAAACTCTACCTCCCCCAACTCACGGCCCCTCCCAAGCCACATCCAAGTACATCCTCAGCAAGTCAGGTGCTCCTTGCTAAGCAGCACGTAGACTCACACTGGAGGCAGCTGGCCTTGTTTTTTTGCATAGCCCTTTGAGACAACTATAAATGCAGCATATGTAGATTGCTTGCTGAATCTTCAGGTAGGTCTGGAGGGGCAGAAGCTTGAGCTAAGTTTGGTCTGTAGCTGAGCCCCTCTCAGGACTGTGCCACTGGACACCTACTTCACAAATTTACACTAATAATAACAGGAGATTTAGGAGCTTTGCTTAGTACATAGAAACAGACACAGAAAGGCAGTAAAATGGGAAGACAAAGAAACTATATGAGAGAACAGAACAGAGATCCAGATATAATGAAGTCAAGTAATCTAACAGATGCAGAGTTCAAAACACTGGTTGTAAAATGCTCAATGAACTATGGAAAGTGTAATAAATTCAGTGAGAACTTCAACAAAGAGATAAAAAACATAAAAATGGAAATGGAAATTATAAAAGGGAACCAGTCTGAAATGAAGAACACATTATCTGAGATGAGAAGCATATTAAATGGAATAAACAAAAAAATAGAGTGAATAAAAAAAAGGATCAAATGCTCTATCTAGAGGATGGAAAAGCCAACAACACTCAATCAAAATGGCAAGATATAAGATGACAAGAATATAAAAATAATTTAAGGAGCATATGAGACACTATTAAGGGTCCAAATATGCATCTGATCGGCAAAACTGAAGAAAATCCAGAAATAATGATGGAAAACTTCTCTAACCTGGTGAAGGGAATGGACATAAAACCCTAGGAAGCTCAGAGAGTTCCAAAAATCAGGGATCCAAAGAGGCTCCCACCAAGGCACATCATAATTTAAATGCCAAAGGTTAAATACAAAGAAAGGATATTAAAAGCAGCAAGAGAAAAACAGATAGTTACTTATAAGGGAAAACCCATAAGCCTGGGAGTTGATTTCTCAAAAGAAACTATGCAGGAGAGAAGGACTTGACAAAAAAAAATATTCAATAGGATGAAGACCCAGGATCTAAAACCAAGAATAATTTATCCAGCAAAATTATCATTTAGAGTTGAAAGACAGATAAAGAGCTTCCCAGGCAAAAATAACCTGAAGGAATGTATCACCACCAAGCCCATATTACAGGACATGTTGGAGGGACTTCTTTAAGAAGAAAAAACATGTATCAAAAACCGGAATAAAGAATGGTAAAAACAACATTTCTAAGTACCTCAAATGGGAAAGAATTAAGTGCTCCAACTAAAAGAGTGGATGAATGGAAAGAAAAACAAGGACCCTACATGTTGCCTATAAGAGACTCACTTCAGATTAAAAGACACAGACTAAAAGAAAGGGGATGGAAAATCATATTGCTTTGATGGACCTAGAATATGTTTAAGTCAGACAGAGAAAGAAAAACACTATATGATTTCACTTATATGCAGAATCTAAGAAATAAAAAGAACAAACTAACTAAAAACAGACTCACATATATAGTGGACAATTTGGTGATGGACAGAGATGAGGGCATTTGGGAGGCTGGAAAAATGGAGTGAAGGTTTAAAGAAGTACAAATTAGTAGCTGATAAATTATCACAGGGATGGGGAACATGGCATCGGTAATGCAATTAAAATGAATACTTTGGCTAGGTGGAAGATCAGGAAAGAGAGGGAGCAATGGGGGGGGCACTGTTTTATGAACTATATAGATGTCTAACCAATGTATTGTGTACTTGATACTAATTATAATAAATTTTTTAAATTTCAAAAATAATAAAACAATAAATGTAAACTTTTCTGCAGCTAACTGAATCCTCCCAAGATCATAATATTTCAGGAGCTTACACAGTAACATTAAAAAGCCTTACATTCATATAAAAATGATTTTACATCCAAATATGCTTCTATCTGAATCATTCAAAACATTTTTAAGCAAAAAAAGCCATGTTTAGTGATAAAACAAACTATTCAGTATAAATATAACCAAAAAGCTCAAACAGCAATAAAATTATTTGGCAGCTTTGGTAGAGTGTAAACCAAATTTGCAGTTAAAAGCTGGTGCGTGATCCATGACCCTGTCACCATAGCCAGACTCAGGCATTCCCATTTTAGAGAAAAAGAAGGAGACGGAGTTACTTGCATAGGATCATGCAGCTACTGTATGCTGGGTAGGCATTTTTCCCATGTAAGACAATGTACCTTTTCACCTCAGGTCATGTCCTCATTGACCTGTACTCTTTTCTTTTGATCATCCTCCAGTTTCTTCACCTTTGTTCATAATTGTTCTAAGAATTATTGTACTTTCACAAATTCATCATGAATTATTGATACCAACTTAAACATAAAATAAAGACTATTAGAATAACTGAGGTTATTTGTAGTTAAATAACACTTAGATTAAGTTTAGTTCTACAGATTGTTTCAGTGCTAAAAATCAAACTAGTCCATACTTAAAAAATACCATTCTAGACATATTCCATGAGCAGTCCAAGCAGCTGCTTCTTGGACTTCTAAGCATTTGTCATTTGTTCTCAGAGCCACTGCCTAAACCCAGACCCCTGACCTTTGGGACTTCTAAAGACCTGAGATAGTCCTTTATGTTATTTTTTAACCCCTGACCCCCCTTCCCCATCCCAGATAACTATTATCTGCCAGCTACTATGAACAAGCCCGTGTTTACCTCTTGGTTGTACCTCTGTCTTTTAAATCTGAGAATGTCTTCTACCAAAAACAGCTCCTTCTTGTTTTTATCTCAGAGGTTAATAGTTCTCATACTCTTGCAGCATCAGAATCATCATGAGGGCTTGTTAAAAAAAAAAAAATTTCTAGGCCCCATCCCCAGAGGGCTTGTTCAAAAAGATTGCTGGACCCCTCCCCTCTGAGTCAATAGGTCTAGAGTGGGCCTATGAATTTGCATGGCTAACAAGTTTCCAGATGATGCTGATGCTGCAGGTCCTGTGACTTAATTTTAAGAACCACTGATCCAGTTCAGTGATTCTCAATTCTGGTGACATATTAGAGTCCCCTGAAGAAATTTTTAAAAGAGACGTGAAATTTCTCCAGAGATTCTGATTCAACTGTCAGGCTAGAGTAGGGACCAAGAATCATTTTTTAAAATTCCCAGTTGTTTTTACATCTATGAGAATAAGTAAAAAAATTAAAAGATGACATTACAAAATGCTGGCTATGCAGATAAATGGATCTCTCAGATTTTGCTGATGGAATTGTAAATGGTACAACCACTCTGGAATATGGTTTAACAGTTTTTTTAAAAACTGAACATATGCTTAACATATGTGAATAATTAAACTGTGATATATCTACACCAAGAAACACTACTTAACAAATGAAATACATGAACTATTGATATATTCAGTACTTAAATAGATCTCAAGGGCATTATACTGAGTTTAAAAAAAATACCAATCTCAAAAAGTCATGATGTGAACATTGATGCAAAAATCCTCAACAAAATATTAGCAAACCAAATTCAGCAATTCATTAAAAATGTCATATACCATGATCAAGATGGATTTATTCCTGGGATGCAAGGTTGATACAATATTTGGAAATCAATTAATGTGATACACTACATTAACAAATCAAAAGATAAAAACCATATGATCATATCAATAGATGCAGAAAAAGCATTTGACAGAATTCAGTGTCCATTTATGATAAAAAAAAAAAAAACTCTCAGCAAAGTGAGAATAGAGGGAACATACCTCAACATAGTAAAGGTCGTATATGACAAACCTATAGCTAACATCATACCCATTGGGGAAAGGCTAAAGTATTTTCCTTAAGATCAGGAACAAGACAAGGATGCCCACTTTCACCCCTTTTCTTTAACATTGTATTATAAGTATTAGCCATGGCAATAAGACAAGAAAGAGAAATAAAAGTCATCTAAATTGGAAAGAAAGAAGTTAAACTCTCATTATTTGTTGATGACATGATACTATATAGAGGGAACCCTAAAGACTCCACCAAGAAACTGTTAGAACTGATCAATGAATTCAGTAAAGTAGCATTTTTATATACTAATGTTGAACCTTCAGGAAGAGAAATTAAGAAAACAATCTCATTTACAATTGCATTGAAAACTATAAAATACCTGGGAATTAAATTAACCAAGAATGTAAAGACCTGTTTTCAGAAAATTTTAAGTCATTAAAAAAAGAAATTGAAGAAGATACAAAAAATTAGAAGCATATATCTTGTTTATGGGTAGGAAGAATAAATATCATTAAAACAAACATACTACCCAAAGCAATCTATAGAGTCAATGCAATCCCTATCAAAATACCAATGGCATTTTTCAAAGAGTTAGAACAAATAATCCCAAAATGTATATGGAACCATAAAAGACCCTGAATAACCACGGCAATCTTGAGAAAGAAGAACAAAGTTGGAGGTATCACACTACCTGATATCAAACTATAAGATAAGCCTACAGTAACTATAAGCCTACAGTAACCAAAACAGCATGGTACGGGAATAAAAACAGATACATTGATCAATGGAACAGAATAGAGAGTCCAGAAATAAATCCACTCCTATACGTTCACTTAATATATGACAAAAGAGGTAAGAATATACAATGGGATAAAGAGTCTCTTCAATAAATGGTATTGGGAAAATTAGACAGATACATGCAAAAAAAAGAAGAAGCTAGACCACCTACTTACACCATATACAAGAAAAGACTCAAAATGGATTAAAGATTTAAATGTAAGACCTGAAACCATAAAACTGCTAGAAGAAAACATAGGCAGTAAACTCTCTGATATTACTAACAGAAATTTCTTTTTAGGTATATCTCCTTGGCAAGAGAAACAAAAGAAAAAATAAACAAATGAGATTACATCAAACTAAAAATTTTTGTACAGCAAAGGAAACCATCAACAAAATAAAAAGACAACTAATTGTTTGTGAGAAGATATTCACTAATGATACATCTGATAAGGGGTTTATATACAAAATATATAAAGATTTTATACAACTCTACAACAACAACAAAAATAATCCAATTAAAAAGTTGGCAGAAGACCTGAACACATACTTCTCCAAAGAGGAAATACAGATGGCTAGTAGACATATAAAAAGATGTTCAAAGAGCTCAATGGTCATCAACAGATGATTGGATAAAGAAATTATGGTTTGTATATAAAATGAAATATTAATTAACCATTAAAATAAATGAAATCCTACCATTTGCAATGACATAGATGGACCTAGAGGTTATTATGCTTAGTGAAATAAGTCAGATGGAGAAAGATAAATACCATATGATTTTACTTATATGTGGAATCTGAGGAACAAAAAGAACAAACTAACCAAAAACTCACAAATATAATAGAAAATTTGGTGACGGACATAGGGGAGGGGGTTGAGGGGCTGGGAGAATGGGGTGAAAGATTTAAAAAGTACAAATTAGTAGTTGATAGACGGTCACAGGAATGGGGAGCATAACATAAGGAATGTAGTTAGTATTAATATGTCGGCTAGGTGGAGGGCCAAAGGAGAAAGGGAGCAATTGGGGGGCTCTTTTTATGAACTATATACATGTCTACCAATGTACTGTATACCTGAAACTAATTAAAATAAATAAATATATATATTTTAAAGTCATGATGCTGTATGATTCCATTTATTTAACATTTTTTAAATGATTAAATTATAGAGATGAGAAACAGAATCATGTTGTCAGAGATGAGGGATGGTTGGGGCTGTGGTGATGAGAGTGACTATCAAGAGGCAGCACAAAGGAAAGCTGCATGGAGACAGAAGAGTTCTAATCTTGATTGTTTTAATTTCCTGGTTTGGATATTGTACTATAATTATGTGAGATTAAACCATTGGGGAAAATGGTGTGACATGTACATGAGCCCTGTCCAGTCCTGGCTTAAATCTGTGTAGATTACTTTCTCTCTTACAATCACCTAAACTGGATGACTTTTTCACATGCTGCTATAGAGAATTAATTGGTATCATCTGTCAGGAGAGGAAATTAGGCAACATCTCTCAAGGCCCTTAAAAATATTCACATCCCTTCATCCAGTATTTTGGATCCTAGGAAGACACCCAAAGTGCAGTCAAAGATTTCCTACAGTTTTAATTACAATAGCAAAAAATTGAATGCAAACTAAGAAGCTAAATAAATGCAGAAATACCCCAATGCTAAAATGAGGCATGATTTTAAAATAAAGCAGTTAAGAAAAAATTAACTAAATCTCATAAAAAATGATATCAAAAGCCATTATAGATTTTGTTCTCAATTACATTAATTTTTATTTGCAAAAAAAGAAAGCTAAAATGTAAATGAAGATAATTTTTGACTGACTGGATCATAAGTGATTATGAACTTAAAAAAGATTTTTCACATTTTCTAATTTTATATAATGAGCATGAACTTTCATAATTAAAATAAAGCTATCTAAGGTAGATATGGCTTACAAGTCACATCTATAGGCTTTCAGAATACTTTAAAAGAAAACCTCTCTAAACATATACAGAAATGCAGTCTACTTCTGTCCACACTTTATTCCAAGGTCTCTTGCAAACACTCTGGATTCTCCCAGCAAACACAAGTCAGACCTTTTCTAAATATCTGACAATGACCCTTTATTCTGGCTCTCCTATCACTCTCCTCACCCAATACTTAGCCTATACTACCATTCTTCTATCTGATATCAGGACAGTATTTCTTCCCTCCATCCTCACAGATGTGAAAGTATTAGAGCTATTTAAAATAGACAAAAGAAGAAGTAATTTCTGTTTACATTTAATTAAAAATCTTTCAGAAATACCAAGAAGTAGTCCTTAGCTGACAGTAAAAATTTCTTTAAATAAAAATTTTTAATATTTATAATTTAAAAATGCTTATTTAAGTGTCATGGTATTTTGTTATCAACTCCTTTTTTTCTATAATTAAATTTCTCTCTGACATTATGAACTATTCTAATGAAGAGCTTTAATACCAAAAAGTGTTTGTGTTTTATTTTTCCTGGATTTAAGTTTTACTTTAAAGAATACAAAATGAAGTTATCATTATCTCTTTAATTTGATTATATTCTACCCATCATTAAAATATAAATAAATCTCATTAAAATAATCTCATTAAAATATAAATAAATGTTTTTATGGTGCTTGATTTTTTAAATTTTTTAATTTTTCAGTTAGAATTGACATTCAATATTATTTTATATTAGTTTCCGTTATACAGATAGTAGTGAGACTGCAATGATTATTACAGTATTGTTACTATATTCCCTATGCTAAATGGTGCTTGATTTTTATGGTGTTCCTTGGAGTTCTTTTAAATGTCTTCCCTTCTATATTTTCCAGATTGCAGATCACCACAGTGCTGTCCTTCAGATTACCTAGTTCATCTTCATAATCTAAAGATCCTCCAGTAATTATACTTTAAAGATCTGCTTTCTGTTGAAGTTCTAAGCATCTCAAGTCTGAATCTTGTATTTTAACCCTTGAAGAAACAGATATACCCAAAAAGTGTCATGGAGTAACCACTGGAGTCTCAAATTCTTGTTCAGTTCTCACATTCATTGTGTCTTTAGCATCCCCCTTTGTAAACCGAAAACAGTGGACCAGATGATCTCTGAAGGCTGTCTGGTGAATTCTATTCTATTTTCTGAATTTAAAATACTTTTTAACTCTGTATAGAAACAAGATTCCTGGACTACTTCTACAGCTGCAATCCTTTTCCCAGTAGCACTGACTGACAGTGAATAGGCTTGTTTTAGAAAGTAAGATTAAACAAGAAACACTTGAGCTTCCAATGCCAAAACCTGATTCCAAACTTTCAACTCTAAAGGACATAGACATGTGCACTTAAAATATTATAAGTTCCAACTTTCTCAAATTAGGCTCATAGTTTCACTCTTGTATGAAAAATTTAGACATGAAGAAAGACAAATCAAAATTAAATTATGGAAGCTATAATTTATGTGAGTCGCATTCCGAGTTTATCTTTCCAATTATTGATTGTTAATTAATAATTATCAACAAGCATTTATTATCTACATGTGCATTGCTTTGTGTTAGAGTATATGTAATTAAGATGACATTATATGTTTATTCATTTGTGATCCTACAAATATTTATAAAATGTCTACAATACTAAAAGTCCTATGACATACGAAACATGAATCTTAAGTAAATAATAACAAACATTTATGGAGTGTCATAGCACAGTTATAGCATTGTCATAAACATATGTTATATTATATATATATATATACACATATACATATATATGTATGTATATGTGTATATATATATACATATATAGATCGGTAATGGTACATTCCCATTTTACAAATAAGAAAACTGAAGCATAGACTATTAGATGCTTTGCCCGGTGTATGGGTCGCAGATCAATTATTTAGCAGAGTCTCTAAGTCCAGAGTCTCAGGTTCTTAACTACTATAATACAAGTATTAGCTTGAAACATAAAATTATAGTTTTTACTAGCCAAAATGATTTTGAATGTCATCAATTTTATATAGTTCAACCATATAGGTTTGCATGTATAAAGTTACAAATCAATTCACCTAATAACAGGGCTATAAGAATTTATAGGTGGTAGAAAAAACCAAAGGGCTGGTGTTCTTAAAGAAGACTTTATAGAGAAAGTAAAAATTGATCTCAGCTTTAAAGGACAGGACTTAGAGGAAAAAACTAGAAAAGTTTTCCTCTGAGAAGATGACATACACCAAGCCAGGGAGATAAGAATGCATGCATGTCTTCTGTAAGCACTGACTTTCATTTGGTTCCTGCTATGAGATATTATAACCATCTCCTATTTGATTTTTACTTTCAGTCACCCCCAGTCCAACTACCAATCAATTTTTCCTAAACAAGTGTATTATATGTTGAATTTTTGTACACTCCAATTTCATATGTTGAAATCCCAACCCCCCAGTACCTTTGAATGTGACCTTATTTAGAAATAGGTTTATTGTGGCTATAAGTAGTTAAGATGAGTTCACTAGGTTGGACCTTAATCCAATATAAGCAGATTCCTTAATTAAAAGAAAAATTTGAATACAGAGATATACACACAGGGAGAACACATATGAAGATAAAGGCAGAGATTAAAGATAAAGCACAGAAATGCTTCTACAAGCTAAAGAACACCAAAGATTGGCAGCAAACCACAGGAAGTTAGGCAAGAGACATAAAATGTCCTCTCACAGTGCTCAGAAGTAACCAGTCCTGCTGACACCTTGATCTTGAGGCTTCCAGATTCCAGAACTATGAGACAATAAATATCTATTGTTGAATTCACCTGGTTTGTGATGAGGCAGTACAGGGCAAATTTCCTGGAGTTGCCGGGGAGACCAAGTCCTGCTTTGAGATAAGAAGGTGGTCTTTGGCAGAAAGTGTAGAAAGAATTCAAAAGACACACAGAGTCAAAAGGAAAGTTTATTAGAAAGAGGGTAACACTCCATAAACAGAGCGTGGCAGAGAGTGAGAGGGACTAAGAGAGAAGAGGACAGTAAGAGAGATAGAGTAAAGAATACTGAGAGAAAGACCATGAGAGGGATCTTGAGTGGGACCATGAGTGTTCGGGGAATTCAGTTTAGAAATCATTCTTTAGCCTTATGAGTTATTGTTTAAAGCCTTTGTTAACCTGTTTCCTTTGATATGGACATACAGTGAGGAAGGAGATGAGTATGTAGCGTGAAAAGGTAAAAATATGTAAAGTGAAAGGAGTTCCTAGCCTTTAATCCATAGGTTCCTCAAAGTTTTAGCTAGAAGAAATGAATGATTTTATTTTGTGTAGGGCAGCCACTTAAAGTCGTGTTTTGCCTTTTCCCCTTCACAGGTGTGGGAAATGGGTCTATAGCAATCCCCGTAGAGATTTTCCTTTGTTCTGCAGATATCCTCCTGGCCTAGCTGCAGGACTGATCAGCATATTGCAGTCTCTGAAGGTAGCTTGATTTAACATTTTTAATTATCTTGCCTCCTCCTTACATTAATGGTACTCTATTACAGTAGCCTATACAGCCAAGGGGAAACACAAGGAGCTCTGCATCTTCCACTCATTACTGGATGTTTTTATCCTTCCTCCCTTCCCCACACATGCTCCCTGGGAAAAGAGTCACAGAAATTCCTCTGGCGTGCAAATTATGAGTCTTGTTCAGCACTTTGGTCCCTTTCTCTCAATACTTTATCATAACAAAAACTTGGCCATTAATCTAAGCCTTCTTCATTAAACATTCTGACTTTTGCATCTTTCAAGTTACATATTTTTGTGTTATAGGGATCTATCAGGATCTATCATCCCATTAGGCCTGCATCTAGAGTTATCTTTTTTTAAATATCAGCATTTTTATATTCTGATTTTAGAATTGTTTATAGTCATGCAATATTTAAGACATTATTTTATAGTTATATTTGTCTATCTAAAACATGTCTGCTTCTAAATATAACCACTTCGAATTTTAAAAAAAAGGGTACCACAATTTCCTGAGGCAATTCCAAAGCAAGAAAATAAATATATAGTGAACATTATTTAATACTTATGATAGGTACTTTTAAAAGCATATGTACATGTATTGTATCTTTTAATCCTCTCAACAAACCATGAAGTGAGTTCTGTTATTATCCTGAAGAAAGTGAGGCAGAGATCAAGGAATTTACTCATGGTCATACAGCTAGTTAATGTTGTAATCAGGATAAAAAAAAAAGGAAATATTTATTGAGTATCTACTGCATAAACAACACTGTGTCTTCTGGTTTCATAGGTTATCATCTTTAATTTCTCTTAATGTAGTAACCTTGGCCAAAACTGTGTATGTAAAAGCTTGGACAGTTTATGCAATATGTCTTGTTCATGCTGCCAGTAATTTGGGGAACAATATTTGAGTCCATTTGCAATGACTTTGGAAAAAGTGTTTTGCCTTATAAGTTGATTATATTGAGCAGTCTCACTATATTTTCATAAATCTTTTCTTTTCCTTAAGCTTTTTACTGTTAGGTAACTAGCTAGTCAGACATGAGTGACAGGGGGAACAAAGGAATAGGAGCCCAGCCTAGAGACTGCCCAAAGAATACCCTATTGGTAGTTAGAGGATCCTGCATTCCCTGAAACAAAGGAAATGAGAGTCTTAGTCTTAGCTAGTCTAATCTGGCTACAGATGCCTGCACAGAAGATACTAGCCTAATTTGCCTACAATTTAAGCTTCCTTATAATACTATGTTTATGCCTGGAAGTTCATGAATCTAATTAGAACTGAATTCTGGGTAAGTACAGAGTTATACAGCAGCTAAGTGTCAATCAACATGACCTCATTTGCCAAACACCAAAGAGTGCCTTTATAACCATCCATCACAGCCCAAATACAATGCAGACATTCTTATTTCTGGGTCCTTTTGTGGCCTTTTTGGTCCCTTTTTGTGTTGATTATTGTGGTTGTTTTTACAGTGCTCTCTTACTGCTCTTCACTGAAATCATGTGCCTTCTTGGGACATGCTTTATCTTTCTAAAATATACTTTTAATAAATGTTTTATAAATCTCACTGACCTGTGATTCTTTGCCAGTCAATGAGGAATAACTGAGAAAAAATACTAACTACACTTCTGGGCCGTTATTCTTCTCTTCTACCCTCCCCCAATCCCATCCAGTTGCCCCAGAATTGGTGCAGTACCAAACTCCAATCGGTCCCAACGGTAACCCTACTGGTGTTTCTTATCCACTCCTAAAAGCATAGCCCCACCTTGTACTTTGGCACCATCTCTATCAAGAGCAAATATAAGAACAGCTTCATCCATGCTCAAGTAGCTCCTTTTCAATTGATTTACTGCTTTTCTTCTCTGGTCTTTTATCCTGGTTCTAGGCACCAAGATCATTTTTTCTTATTCTTATAACCCAATCCCCATTTTGAATCACTTGTTGAGTGATTAGGCCTCTGACTAGCATAAAATTTCCACATTCCTGACTAGCATAAAATTTTCTCTAAATATCAGTTTTTTCATATCATTTTTTGTTGTGCTGATCAACATTCATTCATTCATTTTTAATTCTTAGAGGCAGAAATAAAGGTTTCTAAAATTTCTTAAGAGCTCTCTGTTGATTACACTATGTAGGAGACATAGTGTACATTCTATTTGTTCTCTTCTCCTGCAAGGGCAGAGTGAGAAAAATGCCCACCATTGAAGAAATTTAGTTCCAGAAACATAATAGTAGATTCAGATACCAGAGTGCTGAGAAGCTCAAGGGCCTAATTACTTGAAATAGGATACAAAGTAGGGACCAGAGACACAGTACAAGTTTTTTACATTTCCAACTGTTTTCAAATATGATGTGTTAATAAAAAATTTGAATTACAGTAAGGCCCAAAAATCAGAAAATTATTGCCATTTAAAATACTGTTTATTACTCACAGTTCCTGAGAAGAGGGTGCACAGCATGACTCTCAAGATCAGTACCAAGATTGGTCAGGAGGCAGAGGGAGAGGGAGGAGCTTTGAGCAAAAGCCTCCATTGTGGTATCTATGGGAAAGAAGGTGTGAGGCAAGGTAAGCAGGGTTAGGATTAGCTGGTTTGAATAATTTCAGCAAGCTCTGAGGCATAGGGGCTACGCTTGGTAGTTAGTCGTCTGCTGCCTCAGTGACTGGGCTGGGCAAATAGTGGGCCCAGAGTGTGAGAACGCAACAAAGGAGATGACTGGGTGTGAATTCTAGAGCTGTTAGTTTGCGTTTGAAAACAGTGCTTAAAGTCATGTTATTTACTATTGCTAGCTATTGGCTAACCCTGGGAGAGCAGCCCATCCAAGGCCCCAGGTGTAAAAACATCAGAATATAGAAAATGAAAACCATGGTAAATAAAGCAACTAGATGACCACTGAGCCCTAAATGGTAGCATTTTATTTTTTATTTTTTACTTTTAAAAATTAAACTTTATTTAAATTTTTATCTTTATTAATTATAATTTGTGTATTTTTATTGTATATTTTTATTCTATGTTTTAGAATAAAAATACCTTTTTATGAAAAGAGAATCACTTAGAAATTACTAGGTGGATCCAGTTATTGCTTAAGAAACACTGAAAATCACAATATAAGTAATAATTACTCATTTAATAAATTCATCACTTGCAGTACCATTATAATGTTTGAATACAATATGTGAATTTTATAGCCCATTTTTAAGGATATGTGAAATTGCTGGCTGTTATGTTGCATAATAATTCCCACAAATAGTAAACATTTGGTGTAAATGTTTGAGGGTTGAATTGCATTAACAGACTTTCTAAGATCGGTTTGAGGGCAATGAGAGAGAAGGGTGGTCTTCATCCTTGAGAGGGGGCTATAATGAAGAATCTGGCCTTCCACTACCCTAACCCACCTTCCTAACCTCAGCCCTCATCCCTGCTTTCAGGAAAATTTTCTGATAATGCCGCTGTCCCCATGTTAGCTGCTCAGATGCTGCCAGAAAGCAAGAATGCAAAAGTTATGTTTTTCAGGAAGGAAAGATCTATTCTGTGCTCTAAGCTGGCACTGTTTTGATTAAATACATCTCTTCAGGTCCCACAATCCATATTACTTTTTAAAATTTTCTCTTTTAGGAGCCCAGAGCAGACTCACCAAGGAACCTAATGGCAGAAACACTTGCCAGCCAGTGTTCCGTGTTCTGTTCACCTTTCCTATGTCCTACATGAGAGTTTATGTTCATCTCAGCTGTATTTCTGTGTGTTCTCACTCTTTCCCAACCTGGACATAACTCAAAATATCTCTTAAATCTAACATTTTCCTCACCCAGAATTTTAGGGATACATATGCAGATAAGAAGAACATGACCAAGCTTCCAAAAGAGGCTATGCTTCTCACATTCTCCTGAAGTCTGGAAAATACAATTTTATGTACTATTTGGAATCACAGATTACATGTCAAAGGAATAGATTTTAAATTATGCCAAAAGCATATATATATATATCAGTGAGTTTCAGATTTAAGAGTTTTATAACTGGGTTTCAGTTCTAATATATAAGAGATTAGTGGGCAAATCAATTGCCTACCCTTGCTCTCTTTTCCTCATCTGTAAAGTGGGTAGAAATAATCACCTCCCATTCTGATAATCTAGTAAAATAAAGTGTAGTTAATTACTACCAACATACTCAGTAAAAGTTGCAGAGAAAATGCCCCCAAGGCAACACTCCAGACTTCTGCTTTGCCCAAAGTTTTTCTTTTGGGGGATGATTTGTGACCAAAATGTAAAGAGGAAAGGATTCAAATGTTTGTTTTTGATAGAATTAAACAAATTGAGGTACAAAGCCAACATTCACAAGTGATTATGGATAGAGACAACCCTGAAGAAATAGATAACGGTGAGAGTTTTCATAAGGAAGAAGAAGCGGTTGTATCTCTAGGAATACTAAGAAGCAAAGAGAACAGGAAACTAGTCTAGTATTTGAAAACACACCAAGAATGGGGCCCCTGTACTTCCCCAGCAATGTATGGTGCAGTTTTTACATTAAAATATTTTCAACAAAGAGTTGCAGTCACCCTGAAGATTTTGCTTTTAGTTTACCTCATCTGCTCAGAAAAGTTTTCAAATTGCTATGCTAAGCATTGTTTCCTTATGTTAACATAAGTAATTCTCTTATCAATATTTAAAAGAAATCACCATAGTATGCTTAATATAATAGAACACAAAACAAATTTCTACCATCACGAATACAGAAAAACATGTTTAAATGTGCACCAAATCTTCCAAAATAATATAAGTGCTACAACAACTATGAATACATTCTATTAATTTCTGGGACAAGAATCCCATTACAAGAACATAAACTGTATTCTTTAAAACAAAGACATCACTCAAACAAAGAAATGAGTTACTTCTTCAGAAAAGGAGATCACTGCAATGAAAAGCTCATATCCCCCTCACACACATATGCAAATACCTTTATACACTTTATACAAACATATAGATACAGATATTACAAAAAGCTATAAAAATTAAAGCATGCACACTTCCCTTTCCAATTTCATATTATTTTAATGAAAATTTCAAGAAGAGATATTTCTCTTTAAAAACCATTTGGACAGGCATTAGAATAATCTGCCTGAGAAAAGGCAGCAGTGACTATTTTTAAGACAACTTATAGTTCATATAGTCTTGTTAATATGGTGAGAAATTAGACAAATGTATGTTTTCTTAAAGCAGATGATTGTCTGAAACTAATTACTAAGTCAAGTGTTTGTGTAATTGCTGTAAACATTTCTTTAAATTAATAATTTTTCCATATTATAAAACCATTTGGAACTTAAATTTTCAGGTTTTTATCCCTTGATTGGCAAGTTATGTACCAAAACAAAATCCCCAAGTCACTGTACACTATAACTAAATGCCTGCATATTCTTTGAATGTAAAGCAATGATTGCAAATTATTTGAAAGCATTATTTTAGGAATAAATCCAACAAATTCACTGAGTGAATGTACAGGTGTTACAGGTTGAAACATGTCTCTTTTTCACCCTGTAATAACCATTGTAATTAGTACAGCTAGTTTTAAATACTTTCTGTTTTGGAAAGGGCTGACAGTAAGAGCTGATAGCTTCTGAAATGTAAAAATATGCAGAAATTTTGCTGGCTCTGTTATTACCTATAATTCATCTCCCTCTTTTTCCTTCCTCAGAATGTTGAACAAGAGATCGAATCAGCTGAAGTGCTTAGGAAGAACAGGCACCTGCCAATCAGGAATTTTTACAGCTAGTGCAGCTAGTGAGCAAATATTCGCTATCAATATCATAAATACCTTCATTCACTTATTCATTCATCTATCCATTCAGTAGCCAAATATTTACTAAACAACTGTTATAGGTGCAAAATTATGGAGACACAAAGTGTCCAGTTTTTTACTTTAATAAATTCACACTCTAGTAGGCACATAAGTGAGAAATATTACCAAAATATAAAAGAATTAAATAGGTATGTTCTAGAGTAAAACTGTGGTATTTTCACCAGTACAAAAAAAATAACAAAATCTTAAAATAATACCTTAATACTTAATTATTCTTTTTGTTGTAAAATCTTATGACCTGTGGGATTTTTAAACGATTTACTTAGGTGATAGCAATGATGTGGGTCAAGATCAATGGTGAGTTTCTTTTGCCTGATGGAAGTTAAGGGAGCAATCTTTAGGCTAGCTCTGCCTTCCACCCCAGCCCCATACCTCAAATAGCCATATAAAGATTTTTATATCCAGTAGGAAGAACACTCTCTTTTCCTCTGCTAATTTGGTTTTCTATCTTTAGAGATCATGTTTCAAAAATAAAATTAACATTTTTAATGTTATTCAAAAAACTAACTCATTTTTCAAAACATCATTCTATAAATTTGAAAGTCACCCAAAAAAGGGATTTCCCCATATCAGTTTTCCACTATCCAATAGGAAAAAACTTAAAAAGCCCACAGAAAGTATAAACAGTTGACAAATCCATCTCTAAATTATTGAATATATATTTTAATTGCCACATTTTAAAATCAGTGTCAAGTCAACATAATGACTACAGTATTGTATAACTTTGTTAAAAATTTAAAATTTTGAACCAGAATTTTCTTTTTAGTTTATTGATTTGGTATACCTTAATGGAGACTTGACCTCCTACTGCTGAAAATGCTTTTAGAAATACGGAAGTGATTGGTTTCTATAAATTGAGCTCCTGTTTACTAAAAGCAATATTTTCTACTTTATAAAGATGCTATATAAAACCTAAAATACAAAAGAATCAGAGATGGATCAGGGACTGTGAATTTGGGACTATGTAAAGGACAGTGATAATCTAGGACACATTGTGGGAGGGGGATCAGCATTAGCCTGAAAATTTCATTTCTATTTGGAAGAAGGTAGAAAAGGGATTAAAATGGAGTTTCAACCATGTGTCAGGTGCTATTGTAATCTTATTTAATGTTAATAGCAACTGTATGAGAGAATATTTTCCCCCCATTTTACAGGTGAAAAAATTGAGCTTTTATTTAATATCTGAGATCCCATAGTGGTCAAGGTGAGAATGAAATTCACATCTGTATGATTCCAGAACCTGTCTCTATTCCCTTCTGGAAAAAGAGAAGTCTGATAAAAACAGATTATTTCAGGAAACAGGAAATATTTGTATGCTGGAATCTGAAGACACTGAACAAACTACAAAAATGTGATTACTCTTCAATGACTCAGTGATTTTCCATTCAATATACCAAATTTTTCTATTGTTTTTGCAATGTTTGGTTAACATTCTTGCATAGAAACTTTCTCAATGTAACCAATGTTAGACCGGCAAAAGAGTTAAGAATTCTTGTTCAAGTATGGGCTTTTACTGATTAATTTTCCTAAGACTATTTAAATATCTCTTTGCTCTAACTATAAAATGCTTTCCACAGTATGAGAAAATTCTGAGATATTAAAGAGTTTATGCAAATGATGTCTTTTAACTTCCTTGAGAGAAAGGGCTAAGTATAAATCTGATGTTATTCTCTTTTATTCTCTTCCATTTGATGTCTTTTCTAAGATGACTGTAGTTTATTAATTCTGTTAGTCTCTAGAAAAACGAAGACACCTTTCAATGACTAAATAAGAACAAAGGTCAATTAATGATTTAAATTCTACCTCTGAGCTTTTAGGAACAAAGAAAGATGCTTTGATTTACATAACTTTAGCGTGTGTGGATTGGTCACACAATTACAACGATGTCTGATTAACTTAACAAAAATTCAGAAACTACCTGTAAGGGCATGTGATGTGAACATTAGAGAGACTGTCCTGACAAAATTAGAGAGCTACCTTTCAAGAATCTAGGAGGTAAGGGGGCGGAGAGGGAAAAGTAGTTGTTAATGGACCCAGCAATATTCCAAGTGAACATATTTAACTTTATAAAGCATTAAAGGTGTCATCAATTTGGTGACTCAGATGAAGAAATATTGTCTTGACAGGGGAGTGGATTGTTTGCAAATGGATTTTAAATGCACTAGGAATTGTTTGTATCTGGTATCATATTACTTAAAAAGCTAATCACATAATTTATAATTAACAGGAGATACTCCCTGTGGATCAAGAAAAGAATTTTAACTCAATATCTGGAATTGCTCATTTTATTTTCTCAACTACTCTCAGCCTCATTTCATTCTGTTCTTTCTGCTTTCTCACCAGGATCTTTAGCCTCTCACTTTCTACTGGTTTCTTTTCATCAATATTTAAACATGCTCAATGTTTTAGACAGAAATCTTGAAGTCACATTTCACCTCTAATATTTAGTTAACCTCTACATATTTCCAATTCATTCCCTAAATACTTCTTGGATCTACCCATTTTCCTCCATCTAACTGTCTCTATTCTAAGCCACCACCATTTCCCTGAATTACTGAAACTACCTCCTAACTTTCCCATCTATTTTATGCACTAGATTTAAAAAGATCTTTCTAAATAGAAATATGGTCTGTCACTCCCCTGCCAAAATCTTTGCCCATTAACCTTATAATAAATGGTCAAATTTTTAACATGGCTTGAAAGCCCCATTTGTACCTTGTCTCATTCTTCATTTCTTCCTTCTAAACCAGTCTGTTCTAGAGTGACAGCCTGTTCTAGGCTTTGTCTCCCATTCTTTGAACCTGCCTGTTCTCATGATCAGAACTTTATGTATGCAGTTCCTTTTCCTATTCTATTTCCTTCCAACCTTAGAAAATTCTTAATATGTTTCAGATCTCTGCTTCTTTCCGAAAGCCTCCCCTGGTTTGTCTAGAGAAGCTAAGCTTTTCTCTATATGTTCCATAAAACCTTGTATTTATTCTAAGTTATTATTCATAAGACTTTATTTTAATTATTGTATGCTTATCTACTTCAATAGAGTTTATAATATTTAAGAGGAAAAAAAAAACATGTCTTTTCTTGATCTCACTCTATCCCAATTTTCTAGTACAGTGCTTTCTAAGTAGTATGTACTTAATAAAATCTGTATGTAAATGATTATATCCAAAACAAAATTATTTAAGCATGCTAATTCTTGGTAGTTCATTGTATCCTCTCCTTATATCAAAGAACACAGATTCAGATCCCTCTGAAGAGCATGACCATAAAATGGTTCATCCACACCAGGATATTTTTGACAGCAAAGGGGATAATATTAATTAATTATAGGTAAACAGCAGTAAACTAAGATTGTTGAAGGCACATCAGGATATGCAATCACTTTGTTTTAGGAGCAAAGCAGATTACATAAACAAACAAAGCACAAGCATGTCTTTTTTTCCTGAGGGTGGGGGATAAGGGAATGTTCTATTGATCTGAAGATAGCAGCCACGGTGCAGCTCCAGACAACTGTTACTGTGTCAGAATATAAACCCAGTGTTATCAGATCTGATATATCAAGAAAAATAGAAAATCCTGATTTTATCTAAAATAGTTGATGTTTTAATATTAAGAAATCATTAAAAAAATTTTTAAAACAAAACATTTCTAAGTATAGGCAGGAGTTAAAATTGAAATATGTAATCATCTCCATAGCCCAGTCACAAAAACGTCAGTTTGTCATTTGTTGCACCAGAGCAGGATGTTCCAGACATAAAACCTTTAGTTGCTGAGTGCTAAGGAAGCGGCCCAAGTAGCCAGGATACTCTAAATTCAGTAGAGCCACTTCTAAATATTAGACCTGGTATAGATATAAGGATACTTCACGAGGACCTCTGGGGTGTCTTTGTTAAAATCCAAAATTGAATTACTTTCACAACAGTGTGTTGATTTTTATTTTTCTACTCACTCATTAGACATTGCTCACTCTCTAAATGCTATCTGTGTTTAATTTGTCCCTAATTTAGGTATTAAGTGTTCAGAATTTCGTGCTCCCTGCCTCTACTACACAGTTTTACTAGTCAATTGCAGAACAAGTACTACTAGTTGCCAATGCCAAAATTGTCAGGTTGGTGAATATAACTTGGTTTGGAAAAATCTAGCACAGCTTGCACCTCCCCATCTACAATTCCTAACCCATAATTTGCCCATGAGCAGTACTTGTCTAATATTCATAGTTCAGGCCGCAAGCTTTTGCTTAATCTGTTAATAATGCATATAAAATGGTTTCATTAATCAAGGACTGGATGAGTAATTCACCCAGCAACTTGTCATTTATATTCTCCAAATCTATATAAAATGGATTTACAAAGATGATTATGTTGAGGATATAATTAAAGAATGAACCACAAATAATCTTTGAGAATATCTAACCTAGCCTCTTTATTTCACAGTTGAGGAAACTTCACCTCGGTAGGTGGAACCATTTACTGAAGTCTCATCACCTGCCAGATGTGATGTTTAAGTTCTCTTAGTGCCAATAAAGAGTTTCTATATGACATAATTTTAACATATGGGTGGGAATGGAACTTACTGAATTTGCGGTAGGGGTTTGGATACCAGAGGTAATTACTAGCTGGTTAAAAGATAAACTTTACAAAGGGACAAAGTAAACTGCCAGTGAGCTCACCAGGAAATAGAGGCACACTTCCTGCTGACGCATTTACAGTCATCTGAGGAATAAATTGGCATCCACCAGAAAATCCCTCTGATCACAGACACACTGGATAGTGGAGATTTTTCAACCTCCATTTTGTTCTTTTACTTCTGTTGCCAAAATTCCTACTTTAGTCACTTACTTCCTCTCATATCATCGTTTTTATTTGATTGGAACTTCCCCCTCTGCCTTTTATTTTCTCCTTGATGACATTTATCTTATTTTTTTGCCACCATGTCACTGTACACACAGGAATGTCTTACTTGCTCTAAATTCTTTCATGGAACATTTTATTTATTTTTTTGCCCCCACTAAAACCTGGATTTCATGTGAAATGCCACTTCCATCATAAATTTTTCAAGTCAGTGCTTTTTGTTCTCTTTTCTGCTTCCCAATCCCTGGCTTGCTGAGTCACCCACAGTCCAATCACTCTTGACTTATACTAGATTTCTGTTTTCTCTAACACCAAGATTCTGATTCAAAAAATAACTTTCTAAGCCATCTTCTCTTCATCTCTATAACTACTTTCTTAGTTTGTGCACTTAGAGTTTTTACTCAAAACATTGTAATTGACTTTTGAATGATCCCTCTACCTTCATCTCTTTTCCATTCAGTCCATTCTCCACATGGCCAGCTGAGTTTTCTGTCTAAAGCACAAAACTGATAATGTCACTACAGCACATGTGTTCCATCACTTACAAGATAAGGTCAAGATACAGTGTCCTAGCAGTAAAAATATTTATATGCTTTGACTTAGTGAATTAATTTAGATGAATTTATTCTTAAATAATTAGTGATGTAGAGAAATGTTTATTTTCAACAGTGTTCTCTCTAGTGTTTTTAGAACTTCTAAAAGTTCCTAAATAAAAAAAATTCTTAAGTATTAGAATATTTGTAAAGTAGATTATAAAAAAACTATTAAAAATTATGTTTATAAAAATTTCTACTGCCAGCCAAAATGCATAAGCCCATGATAGCCTAACTCTCCAACTAATTACAACTAAAATCTCTGGACAAAACGCAGAAAGTAATTACCACGTATGTTGAATAGTCTAAAAAATCAGATTGGAGAAAGAAAGTGAAAACTAGAGGAAGGAACCCAGATGAGATGAGTAAACTTGACAGTGAACCACAATTATAGAAAAGTAGTCACAAACACCTAGGACTCCAAGAGAAATCTAATCTCTTTGGCCAGAGATGAGGACTAAAAGTTCTTTGTAAGAAAAAAAAAATGTAGGAGGATCTAATAGAAAAGATTGCTGAAGAATAGAATTTCTAATTATACCTATGAATCAGCAAAAGTTCTGAGCTCATCTCTGAGCTGTAAATGCATAGAAAATACCTGATGTAGCATAGAAAAGGTTTAATCTATAATATAAAACACAATCCTCATTCTATACTAGTCCCTGAGTGGCACAAAAGCAGCACAGACTCAAAGCAATGTAGCAAAGGTTTGGAATCTAAACTATTATTGAAACTACTACCCAAAAAAGGTGATAAAAAAATTGTGATCTGACCCTAAATAGGTCAACAACAAAATGAACAACAACAAAATAAACAACATTATCAGCAGGATTTTAACAGACCCCGAATCACAAAATATAATGTTCAAAGTGTACAGTATATAAACCAAAAATACTAACCATACAAAAAAAATCAGGTAAATATGATAAATTATCAATATGATAAATTATAATGCATTCTGTGCAATTCTAACATTTGATTTGCTTTGTGGTCAACAATCACAACAATAAAACAAATTAAAAGCTAAAAAATAGTAAAACAAGTCTTTTACATACTGAAAGAAAGTAACTTGTCAACTCAAAATTCTATAGCCAATGGAAAACCTTTAGACATAAAGGTGAAATAAAGACATTATGGATGAAAGAAGACTAAGAGAATTTGTTGAGAGCAGACCTACTCCAAATGATATACTATAGGAATTCTTAAGGAAAGTAAAGCCAATCTGACATAGTCTCTTCCAGAAAATAGAAAAGAAGGAAATTCTTCCCAAATCATTTTATGAGGCAAGAATTACCCTGATTCCAAAAGCAGACAACACTAAAGGAAAACTATATCCCAATATCCTCGCAAACATAGATTTAAAAAATCCTAAACAAGATAATATCAAATTGAATCTAGTAATAGATGAAGATAATATATCATAACCAAGTGACTTTTTTCCAAAATGCAAGGCTGGGCCAATATTTGAAAATTAGTCATTGTAATTTATCATATTACCATTCTAAAGATTAAGAAACCTATGATCATCTCAATAGATGCAGAAAAGTCTTTGAAAATTTTTAACACACATTTCTGATCTCAGCAAATGAGGAATAAAAAGAAACTCTAGTTTGGTAAAGGTCATTGTGACAGTTAATTTTATCTGTCACATTGACTGGGCCAAGAGCTGTCTAAATTAAATATTATTTCTGAGTATGTCTATGAGGATGTTTTCTAATGAGATTAGCATTTGAATTGTTGGACCCACTAAAGTAGATTCCTCCCCCTCCTAATGTAGTGGGTATCATTCAATCCATTGAGGGCCTAAATAGGACAAAAAGGTGAAAGAGGGAGAAATTCACCTTTTTTGCTTCCTGCCTGCCTGCTTGAACTGGGACATCAGTCTGCTCCTGCCCTTGAACTGGGGTTTCCATCATCAACTTCACTGGTTCTGAAGCCTTAAGACTGGGACTGGATTTACACTACCTATCTACTTTCTTGGGTCTCCAGCTTGCAAAAAAAGAAGATCATGGGACTTCTCAGCCTCCGTAATCACATGAGCCAGTTCCTCATAATAAATCTTTCCACAGATATTTACATATTTTATTGGTTCTATTTCCCTGGAAAACATTGACTAATACAGTCATCTATCAAAATACATACATTTAGTCAAACATACATAATAAAAAACGAGGTAACATGATACTCAGTGGTGACTCTAAATGTCTTTCTCCTAAGATCAGGAACAAGGAAAGGATGTCTACTCTCACTACTCCTATTCAATGTCATTACAAAAGTCCTGAGCAGTGCAATGAAGCAATAAAAATAAATAAAAGGGGTACAGATTATAGAGAAAATAAAACTATTTTCAGATATAATTATATAAAATAATATCAAGAAATTGGAAAAAGCAATTATCACTAATAAGTGTGCTTAGCAAGGTCACAAAAAACAATGTCAAATATGTTCAGGATGAATAACCTCAAAACTACAAAACACTGAAGACAGAATCAAAGATTAAAATAATAGAGAGATAAATAATGTTGTTTCTGAATTAAAGAGCTCAATCATTAGGATGTCCATTCTCTTCAGACTGATCAATAAATTAATTACAAACTCAGTCAAATTTCTAGTGAGATTATTTTGTAGATATTGACAAGCTGATCATAAAATCTATATGGAAAGGCAAAGAAACTACAAGAACCAAACTTTTTTGAAAAAAAAAAGATTGCATGTGATTTTATTTTAAGACTTATTATAAAAGCCATAGAAATAAAGACAGTGTAATATTGGTGCAAAGATAGACACATTGGTTAATGGAACAGAATAAAGTATAGAAATAGAACCATACACATACGGTCAATTGATTTTGACAGAAGTGAAAAGCTAATTTGATACACAAATGATAGTCTATTATATTAATGGTAGCAGAGCAATTAAGTATATAAAAATTAACTCAAAATAATATATAGACCTAAATGTAAAAGCCAAAACTATAAAACTTATATAGAAGAAAATGCAATGGAAAAAGTCTGTGATTGTGAGTTAGACAAAGGGATTACAGATATACCAAAAGCACAATGCATAAAAGAAAAATGTTATAAATTGACCTTATCAAAATATAAACTTTGTCTCATTAAGAGAATGGAAAACTAGCCATATACTGAAAGAAAATATTTGCTAATTACCTATCTGACAGAGGACTTGATCCAGAATAAATAAAGAATTCTGAAAACAACCTCATTTAAAAAATGGAACAGAAGTTTGAATAGACACTTCACTAAAGAAGGTATATTCATGTGGCAAAATGTTCAACATTATTAATCAAGGAAATACATATTAAAACCACAATGAAGTACCATTATACACCTATTAAAATGATTTAAAATACTGATAATATCAAGTGCAACCAGAACTTCCATAGCTTGCTGGTGAGAATGTATAATGGTATGGCCACTTTGGAAAACAGCTTGTCAGTTTGTTATATATCTAAATATTTATGATACAGTAATACCACCCTTCAGTATTTATTTACCCAAGAGAAAAAAAGCTTAGGCTCACACAAAAACCTATGAGTGTTTCAGCATCTTTATTCATAGTTTTTAAAAACTGAAAGCAACTCAGATGTCTTTCATTTGATAAATGGATGAACATTTTTCTCATAATTTCTTTGCAAGATAATTAATTATTTTAAACAAAGATAATAAACTAACATATAAAGAAATAAAATGTAAGACAAAAGTAAAAAGAACACAATGGGGAAAATACACTTGTTATGGTCTGATATTATTTGATGTAAGCTATGGTATGTAAAGGCTGTAGAGAAAATTCAAGAGTAAACACTAAAAATATAAAACAAAGATAAATACTAATAAGCTAACAGTAGAGACAAAAAAATCAAAGTGCAACAGAGTGTATAGTTCCCTCAACATATTCTTTCTGAGGGTTTCAGAAGATAACTGTAATTTTAGTTGAACAATCAAATCTGTGTGTAGAGAGAAAAGTAATTTTTGTGTCTCATTATAATTTTTAAAATATTCTTTGAACATTCTTTCAATAATAAATGTACTAATCTTAAATTTATTTACTTTTTAATAATAGTCCTTAGCTGGACTTATGAGAACTTTTGTTTTCTCTATCCTTTTCTGACTTAAAAAGTAAAAATTGTCATCATTAAAAAATATGCATTAGATAATTACCCATATTTTACATTTTGACACTCACAAAATAACAAAAAATAATTATAATCTTTCTTTAAATGTTAAACTTCTATGTCATTTATAAATAAATTTACTTGACTAAATCTTCACGCTATATGTATATGTTTATCTTCTACCAACCTGAGAGAAAAAGTATCTTTTGTTTTGTTTTCTACTTATTCAATTATGAATAAAATTAGCATATTTTGTATCTCATCAGCCATTTCTTTTCATTTTCTGTCAATAGACTATTCATATCTTTGACCATTGTTTCTTATTATAATATGTACAAGCTAATTGCATATAATAAATTTAGTTTTTTTATTTTTGTAACTGTTTCACAGTTTTGCCTTTTAATTTGTTTTACTTATGAAATACAGAAGTTTTGAATATTTATGCAATAAAAATGTTCAATATTTTTTATTATGGTTTTTTGGTTTTGTGCTCTTCTCTACAAATCGTCCTTAAATATACATTATCTCACCTTTTCTTCTAAAGCTTTACAGTTTAATTATTTGCATTTAAAATTTTTTAGCAATTTAAAATTCAATATGGTGCAAGAAATAAGGTAGAAATGTAAAATTTATTTTTTCCAGATAATTATCTAGCTGTTATAATTCTATTGACTGCCTGTCCCACCACTCATTTAACCTACTACATTTATCATTCTGTATTTTTTTTTTTGTAGCTTCCGTGGGCATTCCAGTCAAGATGATGGAGTAGGTGGATGTTGTGCTTGTCTCCTCCCATGACTACATTAAAATTGCAACTAAAATATGGAGTAGTCAACCTGGAAAACTTCTGAAGACTAGATAAACAGAATTCTTACAACTAAGGATGTAAAAAAGCCACCTCAAGGCTGGTAGAAGAGGAGGGGATGCGGCAGTGGAAATTGGAAGGTATATTTTGGCTGCAGAGGTTTCCCCTGAACAGCACACTCCAGCACAAAGTGCTGGGAAGAGCAGGTTCTACAACATTTGGCTATAAAGATTAGCCAGAATTCCATCCATCCAGGTGAGACAGGAGGTGGGTGGAAACACAGGTGTCCTCTTAAAAGTCCCACACACAGATTCTCTCACTCCCAGACATTCACGCTGGGCTACTGCAGAGGGACAACCATGTGGGAGGTGCCAGAGACACATAGGGGAAGACTGAATTTTGTAGCTTCAGGGTGAAGACTGGAGAGAAAGCCACCACTGTCCTTGTGTTGAACACTCCTCCATCTAGCCAGAGGGTAGACACCATTTTTACTTTATTGAGTCCCTACCCCACATCATGACCAAATCTGAATTTTCTTCTTCTTTAAAATTGATTTATCTATTCTATATCTATTCTATATCATTTGCATTTCCATTTAAATGTGAGAAATAGCTTGTTACTTTTTATTTTTTAAAAAAAAAGCCTGCTAGAATTTTTATGATAATTGTATCGAATCTATGAAACAATTGAGAATTGTCATCTTTACAATGTTATCTTCTGATCTCTGAGCATAGTATTCTCCATTTAACTAGATCATTTATTTCTCTCAGAGATATTTTATAACTTTTAGTCTATAGATCATAGAAATTTTTTATTGTTATTAATTCTATTCCTTCTGTAATATTTTTAATGTTAATGCAACTGTATTGGTTTATCATTTTGATTATTCTTTGCTAATGTTAAGCTTTATTAGTTCTAGTACTTTATTTGTGGTTTCTTAGGATTTTCTATGTAGATGGTGATACATATAAATAAAGACAGGTTTTCTTCTTTCTTTGTAATCTGTATGTTTTTTTATTATTATTCTTGACTAATTGAAATAGTTATTATCTGTAGTAAAATGTTGAATAGAATAAATAAAAGTGGACAAACTATCCTTTTTCCCAATCTAGGGGAAAAGCATTTAGTCTTTCATCATTAAATACGTTAAATATAAAATTTTTAAGAAAGCGTTTATTGGGTTTAGAAAGTTCTCCTTTGTACCTAGAGTGTGAGAATTCTTATCGTGAATGGATGGTAAATTTTATGAAATACTTTTGCTATATCTATTGAATGATCATGTTTATGTGTTTTTATTTAGATAATAGATAAATACTTTGATTGACTTTTAAATCTTGAACTCAACTTTCATTCTTGAGATAAAACCCTATTTGGTCATTCCATTCCTCAGTTTGTTCTTGCAGATCAGATTGATTAAACATACCTCCCTCTCCCACATTTTCCTAGGCCCAGGACATACGATAAAGTCTGTAATGGACCTTTGAAGCTTATGTAATACCTATATAAAGCCCTTCAGGCATACTTACAAGCACTTGAGTCTACAGTTTCTTTGAATATTGGTTTCTACTTTTATGAGGGTTGGAGGGAAGAAAAAGGTCCTCAGGGTACAAAAAATAGAAAATAAAAGAAGAAAATAGACACCGAAAGTTAGGTTTTACTTTAAAATATAATCTGCTCCAGCATATTATACAGTAACTATATGCATGATAATTGTAGTAAAATAAAATATAAAAACAGAATATTACATATATTGGTCATGCATAACAAACACACACGTAGGCATATTTAGAGAGAGATCATGCGATTGTATAAAGTTTTGCCTAATAATCTCATTTTTCTTTTTTTTAAATATCATCTTAACCATTTGTAAGTGTACAGTTCAGTAATTTTTAGTATATCTATAGCATTGTGAAACAGATCACCAGAACTGTTTTGTTTTGCAAATCCATAATGCTGTACTCATTAAACAACAATTCCCTTCCCTACACTGAGCCCTTTATAAACATTACTTTTCTTTTTTGTTTTTATGAATTTGACTACTTTACATACCTCATGTATGTGTAGTTATATATTTTTTGTGTGTGTGACTGCTTTCTGTGGTGTGGCATGTGTTAGAATTTCCTCCCTTTTTAAGGTTAAATAATATTCCATTGGGTTTATTTACCACATTTTGTTTATTCATTCTTCCATCAGTGAACATTTGAGTTGCTTCTATTTATTGGCAATTTTGAATAATGCTACTACAAACATAAGTGTGCAACTTCTCTTTTAAATACTGTTAAAATATCTAGCTGAATGTACCAGAGCTGTATCTGCCTCTTTGCCAAACCTCTTCTGCAAGATGGCCATTCTCCTTAATCAAAAATTTTGCATTTGTAATATTTAATAGATTAATTGAATGATTCTCAATCTAGGGCAGTTCTTCTTTCCTTAGAATATTTAGAATCATGAAAAGAAGTTTTTATTTTTACAATGCCTAGAAAATATTGCAAGCATTTATTGGGCAAAGTTAGGATAATAAAGCAAACTGCAGTGCAGATGGTCCTGCTCAATGAGATATAAATAGACCCACCTAAAGTTTTAATAGTTCTTCCCTTGAGATATAGTAAACATTAATCATGTGAATTTATGTTCATCATATTAAATAATGTTAAACTTTTTGCTGTGTCTAATTGTTTTGTTGGTAGGTTTTCAAAAAATTTTTTTAAAATAATTATTTTATTTTCTGGGACACAGGCTGGTAGCTCCATGGAAGATTCTTCCGAAACACAGAACCATCCCTTTGGGAAAAGATTCAGGGAAAATCACATTTGGACGATAAAAAGGAGAAAAGTATGGACTCCTCACTTATTGTGCATTTTTATATATGCTAATTCTAGTCAAAAAAAAAAGAACAACAAATTCAGCCTTGATAACTAAAACTGGAGCATAAATTGAATTAGGTAGTAATTGTTGTCTCCTTAAGGAAAAAGGCCATGTCAGTTTGGATCATCATTGTATACCTAGAGCATAGTAAACAGAAGATGCTCAAAACATATTAAATGTTGAATGATCAAGAAATAAGGAGAAAGGATGAGGTAAGTAGCAGACTGGAAGGATTAGAAGTGAATGACGCTCCGATTAATAGTTAACACATCTTGGAGTTAGGCCCCAGGGCCCTTAGAAACATTCATGGAGGAAGGAGGGAAGTGAGACCTATAGGCCTTCAATGTGGGTATTTACGAGCCTGGGGAAGACCAGAATAGAAACTTGATCTTGTGGTGGAGCCTGGCACTGGACCTATAGGAGTTTCAGATGGTGAAGCTTGAGAGGCCCAACAGGACCTCCTGAGAGTTTCCCTTGGTCCTCAGAAATTAGACTATATTTATGAAGAACTAAAGCTAAATAAGTGTCCAACCACTGTGCTGTATACCTGAAACTAATATAATATTGAATGTCAACTGTAATTAAAAAATAAAATGGTAATAAAAAATAAAATACCAGTCTTTAGAGGACAGTTCAGGTTTCCAAAAATGCAAGTGCAAAAGCACTGTGAGCACAACAGTGTTGGGAGACGTTAGGGCTTGTAGATGAGGGAAATAAGAATAACCCTGACAGGATGTCAGGACGTTGATATTATTACCTGGATAACCCAAAACTGTGGTTATTGCATTTACTTTGCATCATACCTGACAGAAAGCTTTCAAAGAACTGTACAGCCTCAGATATTCTGATTGATGTGGGGCAGGACTCAGGCATCATATTTTTTAAGCTACTCAGAGTATTCTAATGTGTAGCCAAGGATTGAAACTGGTTAAAGAAAACCAAAGACTGTGCAGCCTTTAGATTAGGTATACTGGAGAATCCTAGAAATAGTGCACTGTGGGTAATAAGATTCGTGACTAGACCTGAGAACATTAGAGAGTGTCTAGAGTTTTGGGGTAGGAATATTTAGAAAGTGGAAGCTAAATAAAGGAGTAGATAGGGTAATTTTACATACTTATACATGAATTATATTTCAAGTTCTAGCATTTACTAAATCCCTTAGGCTAGTAGATTTGTCATAAAAGCACAGAATGTGCAGTCAAATACCATGGATTTGAGTTCATTCTTGTCTGCTTACAAACTGAATGACTTTTAATAAGTCACTTGAGTTCTCTCAACTTTATTTTACCATCTGTAAAGTGGAAAAGATTATTTTAAAAACCAAAGAGTCACTGAGACAGGAGGAATCACTGGAATGTCTATCCTAATGCTAAAGTCATTTTCAATTTTGAGACCTTGTCCATGAATTCAGTTCCAAAATAGGAGCAGTTTTAGGCAAGAAGCACAGAGATGAGAAAAGAGACAAATATATGGAACAGGTATCCAAAGTAGAGTCCCCATGATTCAAGGTTGTGATCTAGATAGGAGAGAAAGGTTGAATTTGGATCCAAAGAGGGTTTGAAGCTGAAAGGGATAATGTGACTTTCTCTGAGGCAGTTCAAAGATGAGATCAATGGAAGCAACAGAGACTAGAAGAAATTAGTCACTCCAAAGATTAGCTTTTCCTACCTATGAAGTATCCTGTGTGACCGTCCTTCCCACTTACATTTCCACTTGTGCTGAGCTCCATATTTGTAACTGAAGGGCCTATGTCAGCTGTTGTAAAAAGACAAAAGAACTATCCTTTTCATTATAGCTTCACATGAGGAAAACATTTTTTCTGAATAAGATGACCAAAAATTTAGATTGAAACAAGAGACCTCAGAAAATAAACAAAGAAGATGTAACCTTGTTCCTGAAACTCCCCAGCAGAGGACTGAAGCAGCTTACTTTTTCCAAAAGCTTGCATTGCCAGCTTGGCTACCGTAAAAACAGGACACTATGTCAGTGAAATTGAAAATAAAAATAAGCATCTTCTAAAAACATATTATGGCCAATTCATTTTATATTTCTACTTTGCACTGAAGCATTTGGTTGAAATTAATTTGACCTTCCATCTGTGAAATTGTTTTCCATGGGCTTGGTCATATGACTATTAAGAGGTGGTTTTAGTTTTATCATTTTCTTTATTATAGTTTAATATCAGTGTTTTATCATTTATGTAGAAAGTAGGGATGAGAACTGTAACTACATTCATCATATTTCTACTATGAAAAAGCATTAAATGAACTTCACATAAAATGCTACCTTGAGGAAATGTCAATTAAGACTATACGACTACGCTGAATATGAAAAATTTCCCACCAAAAACAAAACCAGGTTCACTTTGAATGCTGTCACTGAAGCTGACATTATTAATATTGTTGTTCAATAGTCTCACCTCCCACTTCTTTTCAGGTCCACTCATTGCTTACAGCTAATGCTATTTAATCCACATCTCAAGACGTATATTCAGTAGATAAAAAAAAATGTGTAGATGTGGAAACTCACTGTGTAACAACACTTGCACCCTTAAAGGCCTGCTTATTTATTTTCTGCCTTCTATTTTCTTACACTTAAAGCTCTTGGGCTAAAAATGTTATACGGAGGTGTTTCTGCACCCCACCTTCAAGATCTTTTGTGAGAGGTGAGGAATTTCAAAAGCATTATACAATACACATTGTCTTTCTCTTCACTTGGATGGAGGGAAACAAAAGACATAGAATAAACTTAAAGGGAAGGAAAACAAGAGAAATAATACCACTTAAGCAGATTTGAAGGCAGAATATCAGTTTAGTTTCCTGAAACAGACACCATCCCAGCTATGCCATGTGTGGGGCACATACAGAGTTGGGAGCTAGCTGGGATGGTGGTGCTTTGGCACAGCTTGCTCTGACTGTGATGTCAACCTGCAAAATAGGTCAGACTCTGAGGCACATCAGTAGCATGCATATAATCATTATGGAAAATTTATGAGTTATTTACTCAGCAAGCTTGCAAATATCAAAGGATAAATTTGGTTCTTATTAGCATGAAGCCTTTTAAAATGACACTCAGAAATACTTCTCTGCTTTTTTTTGCAATTCATCTCATGAGCACCTTTGTACCACAAATTACTTGAAAATTACAGAATCACCAACAAATTTTATCCTCTCTTTTAGATAAATATTGATCTTAACTATCCTCCTAAACCCAAGTATTTTGGGTGGGATGGAAATGAATGTAACATTCCTCTTTCTGGTGTTAAATACTTAATGATGAGATACCCTTAGGTACTGTGGCACTAGCCTTAGAGTTGGTCATCAATGTTGGAAGTAGGGGTCTATACTTAGGGAGTAGCTTCACTGGTTTTCATGAAAACCCAGGCTAAAACACATGATGATGTGGAATTAGGGCTGGGAAAGTTGTCTCATTTTTGGAGAGCCAGCTCCTCTCAAGTGCTCTACCTGCAGATCATCCTCTGGAGAGTGCACTGCATCAAAGGCAGGGGACTCCACTGCAGAGGTTGTGTGTGAACTCTCCTTCAGGCAAGGCCCCCAGACCTAAGAGCTGGTTAGCTCAAAGTTGAGAGGAGCTTCCCTGGAGGCTCCCACAGTAGAGTCAATTCCTCCAGGGATTCTATACCACCTCTCCTCTCAGCTGTTTATAATCTACAGATGCTATGGGAGGTAGAATATACATTTCTTGAGAATTCGCTTGGAGTTATCAGAACTAATCCCACCTGTTGGAGTGGAAATAGGCACAGAGGAAAGCAAATATGAAAATGAGCTAATTAAAAATATGTTTAATGTTGACTAGAAGAAAAAGACGAAATCTTAATGGCAAAGCAATCATGCGTAAGGATTTGAGATATTGTGGACTGATGAATAAAGGAGGGAAATCTTGAGTTCTCATGTGACTTTGAGACCAGTGTGATCTTGAACAAATCAGTTTTTATGAGTTTTATGATGTGCTCCTTAATAACATGTATAAACTGCTTTAGAGTTAACAGAGAATGTTTCTTGTACACACTTTATCTTGTAATCATCACAATAATGCCATGGAGTCAGGTTTAGGAGGATGAAGAGGAAGAAGAACATTTCAGCTGTTATAATACATCAGCTTCTGTTCTAAGTGCTTTTCATGTATTCACTTAATCCTTCACCAAACCTATGGAGTAGCAGCTATTATTAAACACATTTTCTACAAAAGAAATACAGGTGAAAGGGGTTACAAAAGATGCCTGATGGTATTCTGTAAGTTTTGAAGGCAGAATTCAAACTGAGTCTGGTTTCAGAGCGCAAAACCAAATGCTGTTTTTATAGGACAATAATAAAAATATGATGACAGAGAAGCACTACAGAAAGAATTATGCAGAGATTAAATCATATTTTTCCAGATTCCAAACTGCTTTCTTTTCATAAATGAGTCATTGTTGAGAGCTACATAAACTTACGTCAGTGAATCTATGTAGCAAGTGGCATTAAAAATCTGTGCATTTTCCAAAAATACTTTATATTCCCCAGGACACTGGGAAACACTTCCAAGGTTGAGTAAACTGAGCATTCCTATTTCTTATTAACACAAATATAATGAATGGGGTAGACTATTCTAATGTAGTTAAATACAGTTGATGGCAAAACATAGTGTAATGTTCCGTAAACATCTTTTGGCTGAGTTTCTCTCCCATTACAGTCCCTAAGAATTAAACTTGTAGGAGTCATTAGGACTCTTCCAAAATACTCTGTTCTTTCTTACTTCTCACATGACAGACAGGATAGCCTTTCCCTACCCTTGAAGTTAGGCATAGCCATGTGATTTATTTTAGCCAAATAGGAGCATAAATTATGTGTGTCATTTCTGAGAATTTTGAAGAGCCAGTATGTGATTTGCCATGCTTTCTTCTTTCTCTGTCTCATAGAGACCAAGTCAGGAGATGTGGAACAATATGCCCTGCTGTCATGTGTTAGATGTTTAGTGTGAATGAGATATCATCTTTTATTGTATTAAGTCACTGAGATTTGAGAACTGTTGTTATTGTTGCGCAATCTAACCCTTCCTGACTGATATATAGCTCTTTAACCATATAAGTCAGAGTTAAATGCAGAAACCAGAAACCACTCCATATATAATTTTAGCAGAAATATTATTAACAAAGTGAATTAGGTATTACTAAATTATCAGAAATCTTGAAGGATAAGAGTTTAGGCCAAGAGTGGAAAACTATGGTCAGCAGACCAAATCTATTCCTGTTACATGGTTTTGTAAATAAAGTTTTATTGAAATACAGCCATGTCGATTTATTTATATATTATTTATGGCTATTTTCATTCTACAGAAGAATTAAATAACTGCAACAGAGATTGTATGGTATACAAAGACTAAAATATTCATACTCTATCCTTTATAGAAGCAATTTTCCTATCCCTGATTTAGCTTGTTTCCAACAAGATTCAGATCCCTCTCTGAGGCCACAGCAGGAGCTTTGCCAGAAGAAATACGTAATTGTGCCCCGATGTTACTTGCCCAGCAAAAGAGAGAAAGCTGAAGAACAGACACTGGTAAGCTAATACATAAAAACTGCACATTTCTATAACATTGCTTAATTAAGCACTACAGAAGATACCATTTGCCTCACTTCTACCACCCAAACCTTATGCAAGTAAATCTAACCTACTTCTCATACAGAATTTCAGTTTTTTGTCTTCAAGAAAGTATAAAGATTTAAGCTTCCTAATTTCTTTTCTAGAAATAAAATGAAAATAGGATTGAAAGAACCAATCCAGAGTATTTGAGTTACAAGTACTACTTACTGTTCTTATATTTCTGGAAGAGTCCATCCCCTTTCGGCCTGCATATGAATCCTTATAATATATACTACCTTATTTAAGCTGATTTGAGTATATTCTTTGTAATCATTAGAAAATAATTTTAAGTAAGGTTTAAAAAAATATAAAAATATGGGTGTTGTCTCAATTATACATATATATATATATATATATATATATATATGCAAACTTTGTATATTTATTTATATATCAGTCACAGCAATTATCAGTTGACAGTAAGGGGTTAATGAATATGTTACACAAAATTATAAAAAACCTTCTCAGTCTATCCATTTTCCTCTACATTAAATAAAAGTATTTCCATTTAGGTTTTAAGATAGTCAATATGACCCTATTTTATCTAGCCATGTGGCCGTCAACTCTTAAGAAGGTTTCCCTGACTGATCAGTTGGGTCTGGCTGCTTACTGTCCATAAACACACCATATTAACTCTTGCCTCTATGTCTTCCCTAAGGTTATCCTCCTTTTCCTCTTTCCTTTCCCTAAAGCCCATCTAAATATTTCAGATTCAACTTCTTGAAGTAGTTGTCAATGTTTGTTTTCTCCTTTCTATCCTGACATCCATTTCTATCAGCACTTGGGATAGTAAAATCATCCATGTCATTGAATTAGTGGACATTTTAATCCTCATATTACTTGACCTCTCCTCCACATCGGAAGCTGTCAACTGCTTCTTCATTATGAAAATACTCTTTGCCCGTAGTTTCTGTGACAACACTCTTGCCTGGTGGGCTCCTCTTACTTCTACTGGGAAGGTTGTTACCTTCTAGTCAAATTGGGCAACCACAACAAAATACCACAGTCTGAGTAGTTTAGAAAACAGAAAACAGAAATTTATTTTCTCACAGTTTGGAGGCTAAAAGTCCAAGATCAAGGTGCTAGAAAATTTTGTTTCTGATGAGAGTTCTCTTCCTGGTTTGTAGACAGCTGTCTACTTGCTGTGTCCTTATTACCTAAGAGTGGAGATTCTTTCTTGGAATGTTGTCCAGGTTCTTGATATCTCGAACAAAGAATTGATCAAGACACCAAAATACAGCAGAAAAGAAAAGTTTTATTAGAAGGGAAACTCCATTTCCAGATGTGGAAGCGGGCCTGAGCAAGAGAAGCATGGCTCAACAGGCCTGGTAATAAAGCCTTTGGGGCTTTTATTCTTATTTGCTGTGGGTGGTTACTCTTTAGGAACTGTGACTTACTTGATTAACCATTAAGATTGACAGGACTCAGTGATTCATCATTTGCTTTCTGCACATGTTCGTTCCCAGAATTCAGTTTTGTTATAATGATATTAATAAACTTCTGGCCATATGCATCATATTATAATGATGGTATAATGAGGCTCAGGTGAGTTGAAGGTTGTTGGGTTCTTTGTTGCGTAGATGCGAGTGACTGGTTTGAACTGGTACCTAATTCTCCGCCTACTTCTATTTTTGTGGAAGTTACTTTTAGCCTAAAAATGCATTCTGACTTGCTTAACTGTAAGTGAACTAGGGCTGATCCCTTCTAGAATAGGATGACCTTCGGGTCTTTGCAGGCAGACCCAAAACCCCTGAAATAACTTTCTTGCCTAACTCTTTCTAAGAGCATGCACTTCCTTATTAGTAGTATGGATGTTGAGGGACGAGAGGTCTCTTCTTCCTGCTAAGAAGGGTCATAGTCTCTGCCTATTGGGGTTTCATGGAGCGTTTTCCCTTTCTGCCTTAGTCGGGCAGGGTCTTGGGTTTCCTGCTGAAGTGATGCCTCAGTCCCCAAACAAGTAAAAAAAGAAAAGGATACAAATTTGGCATTTAAATCATATATCTATTAATTTCTATTATTGATTTTTCTATTAAGTGTAAAGGGAAACAGATTTGGTTAATATATTTCTTAAAAAGTAAAAAAAAAAAAAACCTTTGGCCTAAAGTCCCCTCCCCTCTCAGACTTTAAAGCCTAACACTATTCTGCTAATAATGGGTTGATAACCTTTATCAATAGCCAGAAGATCCGAGTCACAATTTCTGGGCAATTATCAGGGTTTGAGAGGGCCTTTTTCCTAAAGAAAGAAGAAAAGAAAACTGAACTAGGTTTACTAAAAAGATTAAGAACTCTGCAAGAGATGTCTCTTTTCATTTCCCGCTAAAAGTGACGTCCTGTATCATCCTCAAATGGCCTTTCCTCCATGTGTTTGAGAGACAGCTCTGGTGTCTCTTCCTCTTCTTATAAAGACACCAGTCCTATGAAATTATCATCCTACCTTTAATTACCTCCCTAAAGGATTTATCTCCACATACAGTCACATTAGGGGTTAAGACTTCAACATATGAATGGAAGCAGGGGAGACGGGACACAATTCAGTCCATAACACTTTCATCTAGGTACTGAAGTTTTCTCAAGCCTCTGATCTAGGCTCTGTTTTTTCTATGTTCTCTTACTGGGTGAGTTTCCCAACACTGTGAAATCGATAACCATTTTCACCTGATGATTTATTGTGATTTATATTAAAAACATAAAGAAGATAATTCTACCTCACTCCTTTTGTTTTCTTCCATATGTAGGGTGTCTATTAAAACACTCCTGGCTTCTCTATAACCCCTTCTTGTTTCACCCCAAGGAAGAGGTTATTTTTTGAAATACTAATTTTGACAATAATAAACTAAGAATGCGTAGGTCAGCACTATCTTCTTTCTCTTTAGAACCCAGACAAAAAGAACATACTTTCTGTTTTCTTCTTCTGTTTTATAAGTTTCCTGGCATGGAGTTCACTTATGTATGGTATAGCACTGACTGTGACAGGCTAAGTCTGCCTGTTTGTGAGGTTCACTATTAGTAAATGGTACCCACAGTCCAAAGTCATGTTCAGCAATATCAATCTTATCAGTTATATAGATAGATAGATAGATAGATAGATAGATAGATTTATATAGATATATAGATTTATCTCTCACGTAAATCTGAAATTGAAAAGGAAAAAGTGGCACTCTATATTGGCTCTATACACAGTAACTCAGAATTGAGTTCCATTTTTTAGAAATTTTTATCAGACTATGCCCAAACATTATACTATGTACTGAAATTGCATGCATATAGTCTTAATGAACAAGGCAGATAGCTATGCTTCTTTATTCATTTATTCATTTGATCAACAATTATATAGTGAACATTTGCTCTATGTACTCGATATATATCAATTAAAATGAACAAACAGAAAAAGATGTATGTTCTTGAGGAAAGTTATCTTAGAAGATAAACAACAAACAAAATAAATAAATAAATTATATGGTGTTGTAAAAGGTGTTAAATGCTACCAAAAAAATAAATAAATAAAGAGCAGTAGAAAAGTGTATGGGATCAGGATAGCTAAGACTATGTTAAGATTTTTTAGTATGTTAGTCAAAATAAGTTTCATCAAGCAGTTGACATTTGAGCAATAAGTAAAAGGCAGTAAAGAGTTCACTTGTAAACATCTGGAGAAACTGTACTTAAATAAATAGCTAGTGCAAAGGCTGTAGGCAAAAGCATTTCCAATGTGCTGTAGGAACTCTAAGGAGGCCTATGTGGCTAAAGGAGAAGAAGCAAAGAGGAGAAATAAATACAGGACATGGGGGTAGACAGAAGCCCCAGGGCCAGAGTATGTTGTGCCTCATAAGCCATTGTAAGGACTTAGGTACTTAATGGCATCACTCTGGTTTCTATGTTAAGAATGACTCACTGGGAGCACGTTTAGAATCCAGGACATCAGTTATGTGCTTTTGCTGAGAGAAGATAGTGGGTCAGACCAGGATGATAACAGTGGAGATGGCAAAAAACACAGTCAGATTCTGAATAAAGTTTGAAGGTAAAATCAGCAGGATTCCCTAAACAATTAGATATGAGGTATTAGAACAATGAAGAAACCATTGGTGAGATCAAAGATGCCTTTGTTTTTTTGTTTTGTTTTTTTTTTAATTTTTAGTGTTTCATTTTTTGTTGGCTTTTTCAATGTACTTCTTTGTATTAATTATTGTTTTACATTTTTTAGGAATTATAATATACATTTTTTACTTATCATAGTGTATTTAGAATTACTGTTGTACCACTTTATATGAAATGTCAGAAACTTTCAGCGGTGTAATTCTATTTATTCCCATCCTTTGTGCTACTGATGTCACATTTTTTTTATATCTACATTATAACTGTCACAAGAAAATATTTTTGATTTTGCTTTAAATCATCAGTTGTCTAGTAAAGAAATTACAAGAAGAAAAACAGAAGATTGTCATTTATACTTACTCATATACTTGCCATTTCCCAACTCTTTATTGCTTCTTATAGATCTGAATTTCTATCTAATGTTATCTCCCTTCTGCCTGAAGAACTTCCTTGAACATTTCTTGTGGTACAGGTGTTCTGGCAGCAAATTATACCACCATTTCTTTATAGGAAAATGTGTTTATTTCACCCTCATTTGTGAAGGATATTTTCAGTGATGATAGCATCTGAGTTGACAATATATATATATTTTTTCTCTCAGCACTTTAAAGGTGTTGTTCTTATTATTGTTCCCTTGTATGTAAAATCTTTTTCCCTGGTTACTTTTATTATTTCAATAGTTTTGAAAGCCTTTGATTTCTAGCAGTTTGATTGTGATGGGCATTGGTGTGGCTTTCTTTACATGTGTCTTGCTTAGAGTTTGCTGACTATCTTGCATCTGTAGGTTAATGTTTTTACTAAGTTTGCTGAAAGTTTGGCATTATTTCTTTAAATATTTTTCTGCCTCTTTCTCACTCTGCTTTTTCTGGAACTCTGATTACATGTTATTATACTTCCTGATAGTCAATAGGAGTAGTGTTTAATAGGTCACTGGGGCTCTATTCCTTTTTGTTATTCTTGATGGTAATTTTTTTCCTCTCTTCTCTACTGAGCACTTTATTTTATGATCTCCTGTAAGTTCTTATTTAAAATGTTTCCACATATATGTCACTTTTAACAATCTATCCTAATAGTCAAACTCTCCCAGTTTTCATGGTGATATGGAGAAAAGGCTTCTAAGCAAAGCACCTAGAAACTCTTGTAGTTGCTCTTGGAAGAAGATAATTATCTCTCTCTGCCAAGCGTAAGCTAAATTAAAGTCTAGCATCAGAATTTGGGCAGATATGTGAAATCTTGTTGCTATGTATTTGGAAGATGCTTCATATAGCAAATTAAAAGACATTTTTGTAATGGGGATTCTGTCCAAATGTAGCTCAATTGGTTATACAACTGTACTCAATGATATTTTACTTATTTTGCCAGTATTTGAAGTAAATAGTCATTAATCTGTAGTCTATATTATAGTTACAAAACCTCAAAATATTTTCAGTGGGCACATTCTGATAAATAAAATTAACATCATTAAGAAGAAAAATATTTACTTCCTATCCTCAACCACCTCCTTTCATTCTCCCAAATTGCTCCTTGTGAAAGGAATTTTTGTTAGTTGTAGTGATTCAGGCTTGCTGCCTAATTCTCTCTTCTATTTCTCACTCAATATTCAGTCACTGTGGTGACTGAAATAAGGTGCATACAAACAAGACCAAAGCCCCAGTGTTTCTGATGCATTACAGAGTTAATATGTGATCTAAACAGAAAGAGTGCTTATCTGAACATGATTTATCAACAAGACCCTGAAGATGTTATCTTGGATTTCACCTAATCCAAGTAAAGTGTTGTTTTGTTGCTAAAACCACAAGAGAGGATTATAGAGATGGGGATATTCAGGGGGTCAGAAATGAGAGAGGAAATCTCTGGAGTACGGAAATCAGGCTGTTAATACATTGTTGAATAATTATTGCAAATCTAAAATATGTGAGTTGGGAGTGGGAGTGGGAAGGAGAGAGCTGCTGAACTATACGTCACTAAGGGAATATAAAAAGACATAAAAGGCATGGTTCCTGGCTTTTATAGTCTCAGAATCTTTTAAAAGGGACAAGACCTATGTATATATATAGAAGAAAAAGAGACAAAGAAAGCTATATACAAAATCAAGAATAAAAAAGTTAACTGGAAAATAGATCAAAATTCTCAACGGATTTGTTTTGTAGTATTAGAATTATAATTGATGTTTTTACCCTTTCTTCCAAAGTATGAATAATGCCTTTTGTGATAGAAATCATATATTTATCAACAAGATTAAAATAAATTGTAAACACATATAAAATATTATAAATTTGCATAATCAAAATCAATTATCAAGTATCTATTGCTCACCTACTATGTACCTAATATGTGCTAGACACTGAGGGAAATACAGAGGAGCAGAAGGCAAAATCTCTGTATTCAAAGGACTTACACTCTCATAGGAGAAATAAAGCTAGAAACCACAGAATAGAGCATATTACGGGGCAAACTGTAAGTCATAGAGTTAGAAGAGCCACTCATTTACTAATTTCCTCAATAAATATTACATCACAAGTATTTATTACACACCTATGATAGTTGTAGAACACTTGTAAAAGAATTGATCCCAGTACTCATGGAGCTCACAGTCTGGCAAGTATAAACTGATATTGAACCAATTTACCTTAATAGGTGAATTGTAAGCTCCATTCCTCCCTTAATTCCAATATAAAATCTTCTTTTATTTTTTTTTCTACCACACTGATCAATAATTTTCAATCTCCTAGTCCTTCTTTTCTTCTTTTTTAAAAAAATATATTTGGTCCCTATTATGGGTTGAATTATGTCCCCCCAAAATTCATGTTGAAGTTCTAATCTCAGTACCTTAGAATGTGACTTTATTTGGAAATAAGTTTGCTTTAGATGTAATTAGTTAAGATGAGGTCACACTGGAATAGGGTGGACCAGTAATTCAATATGACTGATGCCCTTATACAAAAGGGAAATTTGGACACAGACACACACACACAAGGAGATATGAAACTGAAGGCAGAGATCAGGGTGATGCACCTATAAGCCAAGGAACACCAACAATTGCCAGCAAACACCAGAAGCTAGGAAAGGCATAGGCAATAGATTCTCACAGGATTCGAAGGAACCAGCCCTGCTGACATCTTGATCTTGGGCTTCAAGCCTCGAGATAACAAATTTCTACTGTTTAAGCTACCCAGTCTGTGGTGCTTTGTTACAGTAGTCCTAGAAAATTAACATGGTCTCTGAGTAATCCCATTTGTCTCACAGTTTTAAATACTCTCTCCCAAATTTTCTTCTTTATCTCAAAAATTTCTTCCAACCTCCAGACTCATATATACAATTACCTTCTGAAATTTCTACACAGATGTCTTAAAAACATATAAAATTCAACAAGCCCAAAACCGAACTTTTGATCTCCTCCCACAAAAGATGTTTACTCACAGCTTTCTCTGTTTTATTAGATAGCAGTTTCATCCTTTTGGTTTTCAAGAGAAAAACCTTGGTGTCACCTGATATGAATTGAATAGTTCTTCTACAAAACTCTTAATCTCCAGTGCTATGGTATTTGGAGATGAGACCTTTGAGAGGGGACTAGGATTAGATGAAGCATGACGGTGTCACCTTCATGGTGAGATTAGTGCCTTTTTAAGAAGAGACACTGAGGACCTTATCTGCTCTCTCTCTTTACCACATGAGACACAGCAAGAAGGCAGTGATTAACAAGCCAGAAAGAAAGCTCTCATGAGAACCTGACCATGCTGGCATCCTCATCTCAAACTTTCACCCTCCAGAACTATGAGAAAATAAATTGCTATGTTTAAACCACCCAGTCTATTGTATTTGTTATGGTAGTCTGAGCTAACACATCACCCTTATCTCTTCTCTCTCATACTCCATATTCTATCATCCAAAAAGTCCTATTAGCTCCACCTTCAAAATATATCCAACATATAATCTTCTGCTTACAACCTGCACTACTATTACCCAGATCTGAATTATCACCTCTTCTTTGGGATTCCTGCAATAGCCCTGTAACTTTGATCTTCTTGATTTCACCCTTGAACCCATTCAGTCCATTTTACACAGTAGCCAGAATAAACCTTTAAAATATAAAATGCATGGAATTAATCTTCTGCTCAAGGCCTGCAATAGCTCCCCATTTTCTTCCATGGAAATAGCAAAGCATTTGCAATGGCTTAAACCAGGTATTCTGACACTCAGACTTTTCTGCTCTGGCAGATTCTCCTTGACCACATTGATTGGGCAACTAATCAAGATATATCAGAGTCTAGAAAGTGTTCTAAGTTAGAATTACTTGCATTGGTTGAATTGTCATTTCTGTGAACATCAGTTTCTTCACCTATAAAATGAGGAGGTTTAAATAATCTATAAGGATTCCTCCAACTCTAAGTTATAATTTTTTATTAAAATTATTGGGGTGACATTGGTTAATAAAATCAAATAGTTTTTAAGTGTACAATTCCGTAATACATCACATGTATTTTGCATTGTGTATTCACCACTCAAAGTTAAATTTTCTTCCTCCACCAAATATTTAACCCCCCTGTTACTCCTATCTAACTCCCCGCCCCTCTCTCTGGTAACCACAAATCCACTGTCTTGTCCATGAGTCATACAATTTTTTATTAACATGAAAACTTCCTCTTTTATGTGTGATGCTGATATCGTGTTGAAGGAGCCCAACATGAAGTGATGATTTTGTAATTATAGAGTTTATTTAATCATTGCAGACAGCACACTAGGTAATTTAATTCTTGAAGTAAATTTATTCAGTTTAGTTGTCTACATTCAAACATATTAGATAATTAGATAACCTCAGCCACTATGTAAGAAACTACTACCTTGACACAGTTGCATGTTCTTAACAAGCCAACCCACATCTCAAGGAATCAAGAGGACATACACATATACAAGAAGTTTATACATATATGACTAGTATATACAGTCACCCCCTTGGTATCTACTGGGAATTGGTTCTAGGAACCCCTAGGATTCCAAAATCTTATCCATCCAAGGGATGCTGAAGTTCCTTATATGAAGTGACATATATAACCTATGCACATCCTCCTGTATACTTTAAATCATCTCTAGATTACCTATACTACCTAATACAATGTAAATGCTATGTAAATGGTTGTTATACTGCATTGTTTAGAAAATAATGACAATAAAATAAAGTCTCTACATGTTCAGTACAGATGTGATTATTGTAGGCCTAACTACATAGTATACATCAGCAAAAACATAATTTTAAAGATATATTTTTGAGCCACGGTTGGCTGAATTCACAGATGCAAAACCTATGAACACTGGGGGCCAACAAAAATGTTAGAGTGCACATAAAGAAAAATGGCTATGAAAACTTGACTCAAGCCTTTAAGATATAAAATATTTTTAAAAGCACATTCAGTTAGAATTAAATTTTTAAAAAGCTGATAAAATTATTTTTAATTTTCTAAAATGTTTTTAATATACTTTAAAATTTTATTTTATCAACTTTATTTTTTAATATTTAGGCTTTTTTTTATTTCTGAACTTGAGAATTGTTTTTAAAGAATTTCTGTTATGCATCTTGTTCCCTCCCCTTCAGGTACACTACCCGTTTCTTATTCCTGGAGCATATCAGGCACCCCTTTACAGTGGTGACTTAGTGTGGGCTGTTCTCTTACTCTTTCTTCAGATACACATGTGGTTATCTCCCTCACTGTCTTAAAGTTTTTGGTTAAATGCCACTTTCTTAGTGATATCTTCCTTTTACTCTATATTCATGATTTTACTTATTCTACTCTATTTTTTTTATTCATAGCACTAAATATCTTGTAACAACATTTTCATACTTTTTTATGTTTTTATTTATTTTTGGTCTCCCTCGCACTAGAATATTAGTTCCAAAGTCATAGATTTTTGTTTTTATTTACTGGTGTATTCCAAATGTCTGAAGAGTGTCTGGAATTCAAGTGATATTCAACAAATATTTGTTAAATTCAGTGAATCTAACAATGTTCTTATATATGTAAATTCAGATGATGACTACTAATAAAGAATTTGAAAATAGCAAAGTACTAGAAACAAATAAAACAACTTTTAATAGGATGATATTAAGATTGAGATAATATATACAAATATTGTACTAATGTGTTTTGTATTTTAATCACCTACTTAACCTGTGATTTCTAATAACCTCCCACCTCTAATGCTGAATCTTGAATATTATTGCCCCATGAAAAAAGAAGGCATATCTTTGACTTATTTATAAACAAGATAATAAAATAGACTTAAAAGTAGCTTGCAAAAAAAGAGATCATTTTTCTAAATTTCACTAGCATATTTAGCCAAGCAAAATTAGACCACAAAGTTTCTATCACTAATTAAGCCAAGATTTTCGGTGCTCTAACACAGAAGGAAAAAACCTTTTCCATGCTTGATAATATGAGACATTTTAGATAAAGTAAGGGACATACTGAGAGCACACACCCCTTGCTTATAAATTGGGAAAAAAATAGCATAATAGAGAATAGTCTTACACCAATGCGACGAACCACCATGTGGTTAAAGGGTGGAATAATATGATAGGCAAAGAACGGTTCCAGTCGGTACTCTTAAAGTACTCCTATTTTCTGGGTGATATTTTTGATAAATTGAGAGGAGGAATATCTGCGAGGACTACTGTGACCCTCACATTCAAGCTAATCAATCATGTTTTGCTGGCACTTACTGTTACCTGCATCAGTTGAGAGGCACAATCTCTGTGAAGGTCTCTCATGTATGCTTACTAAACATCCACTCCTGTCCTTTCTCTATGGCCACTACATTGATAACTATGAAGAGATCATAGCTGATCATAACCTTGAAATTCTTTTAGCTGATTCCACTTTTGCCAGGAATCAGCTAAAAGAATTCCAAGGGCACTTTCTCCTGAGGTTCCCAAAATGCCCAACCCTCAATATTCCAAACCCTGCCTGTTGATCTAAGCCATCAGGACTCCAACATCCCCACCCTACTCATAAATCTTGAATTACTGAGATGCCACTGTGTGTGCCTCAAAGGCATGGCCAAATGGAAGAAACTGAATCAATCATGAGACTTGTGATTGGTATTTATTTTCACACATGGAATCATTACACAATAAAAACTGAGGGAAGCTGTGGAAGAATCATTCGCTATAACTTCCTTAAGACCAAATTTTTCTACCTCAAAAGAAGAGTAGTTCACATCTCAGAAGCAAAACTACATCTAGTATTACCCTTCAGCTGAGATTGTATGTAGAAGCATATTTATTTTTTCAATATTTTCCCCAGAATTTTATCCCTTGGGAGTATTACTAAAACTATTGTCACAATTAAAACTACTCGACAGCTGTAGCTACATTTGAAATGCTCAAGTAGTGCTCACTTGAAGTACCATGACACCAGAAAACACAACAAATCTTTGGAGGGACAAGGAGTGTCCTCTATACTTAGCAACACTGTGCTATGTGTATCATAGATGGACAAGCATCCTGGGACAAGCTTTGAATAATAAGAAATTTCATTCATATTTACTAAAACTTCTGAAAAAGAGGCTGTATGACATTATAGCTATGGCAGCAAGTATATTAGGACTGAAGTATTAAAGTTACATGTATGCATAGTATTCATAATATAAATTCTGTATATAGAAGTGTGTGTTTATACACATACACAAGCACACACATTTTGGGGAGACAAACTCATTTGTGTTTGAGAACTTATCTTAGATAGTAGCCACCTCATTGAATATGGATTAGTCAACCAATATTTATTGAAAAATTTATGTATTGTCTGTGTTATGTGAGGTAGAAGCTTGAAACACTATCTCAAACCCTCAGAGAGCTATAATTTGTCTTACCTTAGCACAGAAGGAAAAGAAAGGGGAAGCTTGGACCTGGCAAGTGTCCATATCATTGTGCCACCAAATATTCATAGAGCTTGACAAGATCAAGCATGTTCCACTCAAGGTGAGAACTTTATTGCTAAGAGAAGGTCATAGGGTTCCAACAAATTTGCACTTTTTCTCCTAAGAAATCCAAGGCAGAAACATTTATGGTTAGCCTTCAGTGGTTGGGGTTTACTTCAAGATACAAGAACACAAATTCACATGAAAATTACCCCACCAGCCTAATAATTCTGATATTCACATGTGTAGAAAATTTAGGAAGCCCATGGAAACCCAGGAAATATGTTCAGCATCTGCTAGAGGACATTCTGAATATGAAGACTCTCCTAGAAGTTTTACTTCTCAAGATAAAATATATGATTAGGATGATTTGACACCACTCTCTATAGCTGCATCCATTGGATTGAGTTTACTCCAAACCACCTCAGAGGTCTGTGAGCTCCCTTACATGCACCCTTTACATTTACCTTGTGTTTCCTTCTCAAACTCAATCATATCTGGCTAGTGCACCGGAACTACTTTCACTGAAAAACAAAACAAAACAAAACAAACAAACAAACAAACAAAAAAACGTACTGTGTAGTATACAAAAAAGAAATTTCTGGCCACTTTCTGTTTCAAAGGTAGTTAGTTGCATAAGAAACAAGTCTTTGAGATTACATAGCTTCCACCAGCCTGCAATACCAGACAGCACAGTACGAGAGGTCAGCAAGAACTCATGAATTCAAGCGGCAAGAGGTCACTTAGGAAGAAGTCCATCCATGGGTGACCTTGTCAACCAAGGAAACTGAAGGGAACAAGTATAATCTATCAAGAACCAAAGCAGAATCCCAGGCCTGGGAAGCAAAATGACAAAGTAGAGGTTATCAGTGGGGTGCCAGAGCTTGGCTAGTTTATGAACAATGTGTTGGGTAGAGTACAGCTAAATCTTCAGGGCGAAAAGATGGGTGAACTTGGCTAAAAAGCTGGAATGATAAAGTTAACAAAGAGGGTAAAGTTAAAAGAAGCCAAATGGCGAAACAACAAAAACATGTGAAAAGCTAAATAACAGTACAGGTAATAAATTACAACTTCTGGCACCAAGGTGACATTGGTGTTTTTCAGGCTTCCTCCTCCAGTCACTGCCCCCACCATCACTACAGGAGCCATCTTCACGGAGAAAGATGTTTGAGATTAGTCATGAATGGGAAGGCACTCATCAAGCCGTGGGAAAAAATCAGTATGGTGGATGTAGGGAAGTAGCAAAGATAAATCTTTCTTTGTATAAAAATACGAAAGATAAAAGTAAGTACACTGGAATGGACTTGAAGTCTAGAGGAGAAATTTTCACAATATACTCACATTTATTTGAATATTCAGAAAAAAGAGCCAGAAGAAATCTCACAAACATGTTACATTCTTCACGCAGAACTTAAACAAAAATTACAAGATTCTCCCGATGTAGTCAGTGTTAAGTCTGCCTTAATGAGGCAGGGCATAGTCTGTCAAATGATTCTGAAATTGAAGCCCGCCCCACCAGCCAGGCCTGTCAGAAAAGCACTGTTACATGTCTCAGTTCATCAATCTAATAAATGAGTTCTCAAATGTCATTTTCCCTCCATATGCAGCAAACATTTTTCTATTATTTTGTTATACTGTGTTAATTGGGTTAACTCTCAGTGCACCAGCACGGTTCCATCTGTGAGAGACACTTATGTCACTAAACAGAAAGAAAAAAAGCTGTAAGAGAAAGGAGATGGCAGTTAAAGTGACATGTGGTATATGGACAAAAAAATAACCATACTAAATTCATATTTTTCAATTAAAGATCATAAAATCAACTCATAATAAGCCTTTCATTTCATTAAGAAAAATATTATTCATATTGAATACTCTTCAAAGCAAAATAAGCATTTTAATTAAATCCTACAAACAGGTGATATTCTCCTGGTCTATTTGCTATGTGTAATAACTGAAATAGAGTTGTTGACAACCTTTGAGAAAAAAAGCACAAAATAATATATGTAGGTTTTAAATTATACCACCCCAAAATATACTACTTTGGCATATTATTTTGAGCTGAAGGCAATTGAGAAGAAATAGATATAAGAAAAGCTCTCTCACCCTCACCTATTTGCTTAGAAGCAGGACATAAATTTGTAACACCATGCCACCCCCTCCCCCTTAGCAAGAAAATAGAAGTTAATCACTGGAGACAATTATAGATCTTTATTAGCCTAAAATAATCTGCATAACAAAACCATGCTAAAAATAGCCTTGTTTACCATTAGTTTCCCTATATATTTGTATTACCAAAATTTGCCCAATCTAGAAGCACAAAGTTTTTCTTTTGTCTTGTCATTTCCCTATACAATTAGTGTTCTTCACTAAGGTGCTATTTATATAAACTCAAGTTCTAACCACCCCTATAAGTTACCCACCACTGAGTGCTCCTAATATATGTGTGATGCATGTGATATTAAACTTGTTTGTTTTCTCTTGTTAATCTGTTTTTTCCCTAGCCAATGAACCGAAGATGGTAGAAAAAAATAATTGTATTCTTCCTTTACAGGAACTTCTCATGTGCAGCAAAAATCCCAAATGAACACTTAAAATGCTAATGAATTTAATTCTTAAAATACTTTGCTTGTTCAGAAGTAGTTAAGTCAATAGGAAAGTATTTAGTGTCTCGATAGAAACTAAAAAATATTTATGAAAATAAATTTTACCAAGCTTCAAAATGTTATATTCATTTTTTAAATAACACTAAATGGAATGTGTTAAATCATTTTTCTTTGTAAGAATCTGAATCAATTGGTGACTTACCTATACATGATCTTAATATGCATACTACTTTCACATACATAAGCATCAAGTATGTGTGATTCACATGAAATATGGATCAATTCTTTCAGAATCTACATCCTGACTACAGATTGCTGACTTCTCATTTGGGGACCATGGTTACCTAATCACTCAATTCATGTGATGAATATAGATAGCCAAAATGAATAAAATTTACTTCAGGGATTATCTGAAATTTGACTTCATGCATTGATCAAATTTTCTGTATTATTATAAAACAGTCATTTCAATTTGTACTAGTTCTACATAGCAAACAGTATACTCCCTTATTCATAAAGAATTATAAAATTTTTGAGCTAGAGGGACCTTGTAGATTAACCTCTTATTTAACAGACAAAGAGACAGGACTCAAAATTTGCCCAATTCAATTAGAGTATCTAAACCAGGAGCAAAATACTTTCTGGAATCTGAATCTCCTCCATTACTTTTTAGAACCGGTGTGGTAAAACAGCATGTCAATCTACTTGGGTTCTAATCTTGAAACTATTGCTAATAAACTGATTTTAATCTCAAGTTTTCCAAACAGAAGGGCATAAATGAGTGAAGATATTGATTCTTTAGACCTTAGCATGTCTGGGCAGGATCTGAGGCAGCCTGAACTCTTGGGCCAGTCAGTCAAGTAAACATGACTCTCCATGTATGACAAACAAATACTATCATCTTCTATTAGTCCAATGGTGTGAAGGGATTGTAAAGGGCTTGATATTTAGTTCTTTAGGTAATTAAACCTAACCTATCCATTCCTCAGATACCCGCTCTGTAAAGTTATGGGCTTGTACTACATTAGTTGCACAAATATTTACCAAGCAGTTTTTGAATTTATCACATTATGCTTGATTCTTGGAAGGATACAGTTATGAGTAAGGCACAGTGAATTATATTACTCAGAATAAGCAAGGTTATGCTGTGGTAATAAATAAATATTAAAATCTCAGGGGCTTACCCAACTCAAACCAATGCAAATCAAGGTACCCTCCTCCATCATATAATTATGCCATCTGAAACACGCGGCATCCAAGGCTACAGAAGCAGGAAAATAGGAAAATGCAGGAGACATACTAACTTTAACCTGCTTGACACAGAAGCGATACACATTAATTCTGCTGCCATTTAATTGTTCAGAATTAATTACATGTTCCTATCCTAATTACCAAAGTGCTGGAAAATTTAGAAGATTATATATATTTGATGACCACTAAGAGCCTCTGCTTTGTGGATGAAGAAAAAGATATATAAATAAACTATGTATTATACCAACTTTATCCTAAGATGCCATGCTTCAGTTTTTCTTCATATAGTTGCTAAGAAGCATAATATTTGTTCACCCAATGAATCCTAGTTTAGTGGCCTCAAAACATATTGCAGTTGGGGAAATTTCTAACATAAAAAACATAGTCCTTTCATGCAAGTAAAATATAACACTAATAATAACAATGGCTCATAACACCATAGGTCTCTGAATCTTTTAAATTCTTCCACATACATAAAAATAACACCCACCATATACGACTGGCTAAAAATTAAAATTTGAAAAACACTTAGCACAGTATCTAGCACATGGAAGACCTAAAAAATATTATTTATTATCATAATCATCAATGGCACAGCTATTGTTTTCTTGTTAGATCCCGTTTGAGTCTCTGCAAGCCATGCGTAGCCTCATTGAGGAAAGTTAGATTCAAAAGGCTAAGTCATTTGCCTGAGAATACATAGCTTAAAGTATAAGAGCAGTGTTGAAAATCTAACCAGTACTTGGACACCAAGTCCAATCATATCCTCACTATTTAACAGGATGAAGTAAAGCAATTCTTCATTTGGAGCTCCAGTTTATCTTTAATTTCTAAACAATCTTTTAGTTGCTTAAGATAGTGAGTTAATAAGAGATAATTTGAGCCCCTTTTCTAAGATTTTAGCAACACTCAATTATTTTACAATCATATGACTAACAGCACAAAAAGTTAAATCACTTTTAAAAGAAGGAAGGTAATTACAATTTGGAAGTATCACAATTCTTATGATATCTCTGTCTAAACTGATGAATGTAAAAGTCTCACTCCTAATATTTGATGATTCTGCATTGATCTAGGGTACTAGACAATTTTCTCTTTATTTATTGCACTTTGTATGTAACTCTCATACTCACTGAGTAATATAAGCTTTTGCTTAAGCTTAGGTAATAAAAAATATTTGTTCTCTTTTAGTGGGACATACTATACAGGACTCAAACCCTGACAAGTCCCTTGTAAATTTCCAGGTTTATTGATTTCATTCTTTGTGCTCTAGACAAGTTAAATTTTTTTTAATTATCTAAGTATTTTACTCCTGCAATGTTGATCAGTGCTTCTAGTGCCTAGTTCTTTCTAGTATAATATTCACTAACAGACTAATACTATTTTGTATATTTGGAGATAAATTTAGCTTAATAAAAGTTAGTATTTTCCTCTCTTTCTTCTTTTTTTTTATGTAAGAATGGTCTTGTGTGTCGTCAGGATCAAGAATACTAGAAAGTCAAAGAGTAGCAATGTCCTCCTAACCTTCCCCCACCCTTAAGAGCTAGAATTGGCCAAGACAGTTAAATGTGAAAAACAAATACATTTTTAATAAATTTCCATATAGACAGCCAATCTTAATTCTTGATAATTTTTAGTTTGGTCAGTCAAAAAAGTTGAATGTTTTCTCTATTTCTTTCTAGATGCTCTTAATATATACGGAGACTTTAGAGAATATGAAGGATCCATTTTGTACATCTATTCCTTTCTGTCTCTCCTGTGATACAAAAGTTGCCTTGTCAGCATACTCTCTTCATATTCTGGAGCATCAGAGCTGAAGAAGAGTGGATACCTTTTATGAGACAGCTGGATGTTTTCTACAATGAGTGAGAAATTGTCTACATCACTCCTAAGACTCTTTGAAGATCATAATTTACAAATGGCTATTATCACAATAAAAAGATATCTTGCTGGTTTTGCAATACCAATAATCTCATATATTAGTAAATATTTTATGCTCAAAGCAAGGAAGAAAGATAACTTAATGCAGAAAAAGAAAATTAGACATTTTCTAGTGTGTGATTGGTCATCCAGGACAACCCATGGAAAATAATACAATTCTATGCCTGATTTTTATGCATGAAGGAAATTCATAGCAATATTTTGTTACCAAGGATGTAATTAACTGGTATTACCTCAAAAATGTGAAAGTTCAGCATTCCATTCAAAATCTCTCCTTACTTACATGAAATTAAAAGATTTAAGTACTAATTGAACAATGGTGGAATTTTATAAACACTTGAATTCTTTGTTAAATGGCATATTTGTGTAAAATATTAGTTCTTTTGAAATCAGCTTGAACTTTAGCTAAAAAATGAAGGTGGTAAAATCTGTCTTTAAATAAGCTTCCCCTTTTTATTTTATACTTTCTTGTCTTCGATGCAACCTGTTCTTGTACTGTTTCCCACTTCTCCTCTTTTCTCTTTTAGGAATGAGTTGAATCTAATCAGGTTTCCTACAATTAAAATGACTAAGAAAGATGAGATCTTTAGTCTGCCAATTATTTCATATTTTAAATATGTTTGTGATACCTTAATTCAATGCGATGAAATTCTAATAATGAAATTCTAGAAATCAGTCTTATCGACTAAAAATTATTTGAAGGAGCATTCTTGGTTTCTGAATTTTGCTACCAATTTTTCACACTAGTTAATTCTGTCCTACATTTTTCTACTTTAGTAACACCAAGGTAAGACTGTTATGGTCTTTTTTTTGTTATTAATAATAACTGGGTATTTATTCTGGGTTTTCTCTGTTAAATGTTGCATTAATCACTTTAGATATATTATCTCATTCTTTAATCCTTACAACTGTATACATTACATATTATTGTCAAAGGACTAAAGGTAAAAAAAAAATAGGTAAAAAAGATTGAGGGTTTTGTTTAAAATTATATGAACAAGTGATGTGGTTGGACCTTACCACTAGATGTGCCAAACTTCCAAGCCTGGGCTACCATCCTACAGGTTTTACTTCACATTAGCATGGTAAATCAAATTTGAATATGTTTACTGAGAAAATGCATAGAAATGAGAGAGTGCTCTTTTTGGTAACTTGTCCATTGTCTCTTGTCTTGTTTTTTCCCATGATGCTTATACCTGTGGCAAATTTAATCAGAACTCACCCAGATATTCCAGGACCAATAAAGACTATTAAGTTCCTTTCAAGCTTCAATATCTTCTCCTTCCTGTTCCTCACCTCCCCCGCCACCCAATATATGAATTTAACTCTTTTGAGCAATAGTGATTTCTTCTTTCTAGAAATTTAACCTTATAATTTCCTTCCTTCTACTGGTCACTCTGAACAGAAATTTGGGTGACTTAACAGGAGAATAGAATCACAGTAGAAACAGAAAAGTTCTAACTGATCAGAATCAAACATCTGATCAAATCATATAGTAACTAGGCACTAAATAATTCTTTATTTTATGGCCTGTTAATGAGGAGAAATTGGAGAGATAGTTGCAATGGGGGCAATGAAAGCTGCCACAGCCCTGCGCTTGACGGAAAGGGGCAACATGGGCTGAAGGTTTATAGTGGCTTCACCGCCAGTGAATTCAGAGTCACTTCCTTAGCCCTGGAGGCTTCAGACATTGTGATGGAATCGAATGCATTGCATAGACTGATGGCACTTAGTATGCTGTCTTAGACATTGCAAATGCCTTATTTCCTAGCCTTTGGCTCTTGATTACCAAGATCAATTCGCATTCCTGTGTCAAGGCTTTCAATATATATGCTTGCCAGGACAACCTAAACTCCACTGTTATTTGCCACCAATGAGTGGGTTAGGATTTAGCGCAATTTATATGAAATCTGTAACTTTCAGGTTTTTTGACCCTAAATCAGACCTTTGATTATATATCAGAATAGTTTTTACACTGGCTTCTGCACTGTTGCCTCTACTTGTTTATCTTGTGTGGTTTGGTGTTATATAAAAAAAAAATTTATCTGGCTCCTCTACTTGCAGGAGGGTTAATACCCCATCATGGCTCAATTCAAGTTGTGCCGTTCATCTTTCTACAACAAATAGACAGAGTAGAGGGTAGGTCAGAGAAGGACAACTACAAAGGGGACCAACGAACAAAGATTGCTGTGAATCAAAAGCATGGCATTTAATGAAATGAATGCCGAGAGTTCTAGAAAAATGAGAGAGAGAAACGTTTCTCTAGGCTGCAAATAAGAAACTGCATCTACTCTTCTTCTATAGCTTGAGTCCATTAGCTCATTTTACTATTCCATTTGTTTTCTCATTTGACAATAGTTTTTTAGTGCACTTGTGTCCCAGGCATTGGGCTCACGGCAGGAACCTGACAGTGAACAAGAAAGAGGAAGCCCTGACCAAGCAGAGCTCTGTTTGTGGGGAGGGGGAGGGGGAGGCAAGTACCACTATCCCACCGCATCCAAAGTTTTCCCTCTATAGTTGATGTCCTGTGATGAGCAAAGCAGAAGTCTCAGTCTAAATGGCCTGACTGCATTGATATCCTACCTCTACCAGCTGGGGTAGTTGATAACCCCCAATAAAATTCAGGGCCTTATTCACCAAGTAAACCTTAGAACTATGTGTACAGATTCACAGCACTCAATCTCTCTGGCAGTCAAGAAGATACTGTTGTCTCTTTGTATCTCCTCTCCCCACAAAAAAGGCTTTATTAAACTCTGAACATTGCAGACAATATGTACTTCCTTTGATCCTTTTTATCTGCTAATCAACAAATAAGTATCCTTTGAATGGAGATCAACCAATAGGCTGAATTGGAGGCTGAACATCAAGCTGGGGCAAATTTTCTACTTTTGGGGCCCCCAAATCATAATGGCCTCCATGAGCTACAATTCTCTGTGACTCATGATTTTACTGATTGGAACCTCTGGCAAAGTGTATCTATGAAACTGGCAGGCTATCTTATCAGCTTGTAAGAGTGGTAAAATTTTAAATTCTTCACAGTTTTAATCTCTAGTTGATCTTGAATTCTCATTAGAAGTTTGTGAAAATATATACTATAGTGATTTGTAGTTTCAAAAAAGCATTACTTTTTTGAGTGGAACATTCCAGACACCAGGTCTTTTAAAGCAGCATTAATACAGTCACTCAATTTAAGTGAAGTTTCTAACTCAAGTCTCCTCTAGTAGGAATAAGATGCAGAAATTAGTAATGAGAAAGATGCAGAAATTAGTACTGAGGGGACTAGAGAAGTATTTTCAGCATATTCTGTTTTTTAAAAAGCATTGCTAATGATAGAAATTATAGAAATTACCATTTTAATTAAAATTTAGACTAGAGAATTTAGTATATGTAGAGGGGACACTGGGGGCTTAAAATCCTTGAATTTAAAGTTATTAGTTTTTATATTATCCTTTGGGCCATCTATTAAGTTCCAAGTTGAATATTGAAATACATTAATAAAAGAACAAAACATTTAATCTTTTTTTATTATATAACTACAGATTATAGAGCTTAGAATACATTGTTTTTCCAGTTCTACATGAAGTAATCCTGACAATTCAGATAAATTTCTATTTTATTTTTATTTTATTTTACTTTTTATTTTATTTTATTTACAAACAGTAAAATTTACATTTTTTTATTTATAGTTTATGAGGTTTTAAGATGTATAGATTCTTTATACATGACCGCAGAGCAGTTCTAGCACCTCAAAGAGTTTCCTCAGGCTGTTATTTATATGAAGACATTCCTCACTCATAAGCCCTGGCAAACATTGACCTGTTCTTTTTCCTTTTGGGGGGAAATAGATAACATTTCCAGAATGTAATGTTAATGGAAACATACAGTATATAACCTTTTGAGTTTGAGTGCTTTGACTTAGTATAATTCCCTGGAGAATTATCAAAATTCTGACATGTATCAATAGCCCAATTATTTTTTTTTTATTTTATTTTTGGTGAATGGTATTCCATATGTAGATTACACCGTTTATTTATATATTCACCCATTAAAGGATGTTTGTGATGCTTCTGGTTCCAGATGGTCTCTAACAATGCTGCTATAAATATTTATGTACAGGTTTTCATGTGAAGATAAACTTTCTCTAATATACATACCTAAAGGTGTGATTGTTGGGTCATATCGTAAATGTATGCTTTGCTCTTTGAGAAACTGCCAAACTGTTTTTCAGAGTAGTTGTACCATTTTGCATTCCTATTAAGAATATATAAAAGTTCCTTTTTCTACACATCCCATCAGCACTGGATAGCACCAGTATTTTTTATTTTACCCAAGCTAATAGGTGTGCAATGCTAATTCATAATGGCTTTAGTTTGCATTTTCTTAATGCTTAATAATGCATAATATCTTTTCATATGTTTATTTGCCATCTGCATATCTTTTCTAGTGATGTGCTTATTTAAACTGTTCACTTTTTAAACTGAGTTGTTTGTAACTTTTGAATTCTGAGAGTTCTTTATATATTCTAGTGCAAATATTTTGTCTGCTATATGATTTGCAAATATTTTCTCCCAGTCTGATTGTTTTTCTATTATCTTAATAATGTCCTGTGTAGAGCAAAAGTTTTTAGTTTTGATGAAGCCCAATTAGTCAGTTATTTCTATAATAGACTGTACTTTGGGTATTGTATCTAAGAATTCTTTCTTAGTTAAAGGTCAAGAAGATTCTCCCCTATTTTTTTCTTCTAAATGTTTTATAGTTTTCCTTTTTCACTGACATCTGTGGTGTATTTTGAGTTAAGTTTTGTTTATCAAGGAAGATGTAGGAGAAGGTTCATTGTTTTGCATGGGAACTTCCAGTTGTTCCAGCATTATTTGTTGAAAGACTGTCTTTCATGCATTGAATTGCTATTGCACCTTTGTCAAAACTCAGTCATTTTTGTGTGGGTTTATTTCTGGAGTTTCCCTTTTGTTCTAATGTTCTATATATTTATCCTTTCAGCAATACCACACTGACTACTATAGCTTAATAATATGCCCTAAAATTCAACAGTTCTTGTTCAATTTATTTGTCTACTTTATCTGTCTTTTTACATAGATTTTATAATCATCTTATTGATATCTCCAAAAATATTGGGCTGGGATATTTATTGATATTGCCTTAAGTTTAGTAATATGGAAAGAATCAAAATTTTAACTATAATTAGTTTTCCAATCCATGTAGAACATGTGTTGTATCCTGCAAACTTGCTAAATGCAGTTACTAGTACTAAGAGTTTTAAAAATCGATTCCTTAAGATTACCTACATAAACAATGTCATCTGCAAGTAAAACTAGTTTTTTTTTCTTTCTAATAATTTGGAAAGGAAAGAAAAATGCCCCTTGTTTCATTTTTAAACTTATTGCTAGAATCCAGTACACTATTGAATAGGAGTGGTGAGAGTAGACATCCTTGACTAGTTTCTGATGTTAGAGAAAAAGAAATCATTCTTTCACCACTAAGTTTGGTATTAGCTATAAGTTTTTTATAAATGCCCTTTATCAGATTGCAGCTATTCTCTTCTATTCCAAGCGTACTGAGAGTTTTTATCACAATTGAATGTTGAATTTTGTCAAACGTTTTTTTCTAAATCTATTGATCTGATCATTTATTTTTGTTATTAACTCTGTTAATGTGGTTACATATTTTAACTGATTTTAGAATGTTAAGCCAGGACTGTAGTTATGATCTGGCACTTCTAATATCTGGAGTTTCCCCAGGATAAAACTTATATGGTCATGATTTATTAATCTTTTTATACATTGCTGGATTTGACTTGCTAATATTTTATTAAAGATTCTTTTATGTTCCAGAGTAATATTGGACTGCAGTTTTTATTTCTTGTGCTGTCTTTGTCTAGTTTTAGTATTAGGCTAATGCTGGTCTCATAAAATGAGTTGGGAAATGCTCTCTTCTTTTCTAACTCAATGAGAGATTTGAAGACTTGATGTTATTTCCTCCTTGGATATTTAGTAAAGTTCACCAGTAAAGCCATATAGGCTTGAAAATATTAAATCTATAAATTAGATTTTTTAATAGATACGACTCATATTGTCTAATTTTTTAACTGAGTTTTGATATTTGTGTTAAAAATAATTGATTCATTGTAGTGAAGTCCTAAATTTATGTACCTAATGTTTTTCATAATATTCATTTATTACCTTTTTAATGTCTATTGAGTCTTTTGTAATATTCCCTCTTCCATTCCTGATGTTGATCATTTGAACCTTATTCTCTTAGTCAATTGCACTAGAAATTTAGCAATTTTATTATTTCTTAAAGAAATAGATTTTTTTATTTTTATGTTTTCAATTCATTAACTTCTACTTTTCTATTTGTGTTGAGCATACCTTGCTCATTTTTATGTTTCTTTAGGTAGAAGCTTGAAGTATTTATTTGAAACCTTTCTTTCTTTCTCATATAAGTTTTTAATGCTATAACTTTCCCCCTAAGCACACTTTGGCTGTATCACATAAAAATGAGTTGGTTATATTTCCACTTTCATTCAGTTCAAAATCATCTCTAATTTCCATTCAGATTTTTCTCTTTTGCCCATTGATTATTTTAAGAAGGTTTTGTTTAATTTTCTAATATCTATGGGTTTTACATATATGAATCTGTTATTGCTTTCTGGTTTAATTTTGTTATGATCAAAGAAAATACTTTCAATAATTACAATTATTTTAAATTTAATGAGATTTTCTTTGTAACTCACAAAGTGGACTACTTTGGTGAATATTTCATCTATGTTCGCAAAGAATGTGTGTTCTGCTTTTGCTAGGTAGAATGTCCTACAAATGTGTTAGGTAGAGCTGTTTAATAGTGTTCTTTAAGTCTTCTATATATTTTTTATTTTTTTCTTTGCTTTTTTTACACACTTTTTCTTCTCCTTCTGTGACATAAATATTAGATCTGTTGATACTGTTCCACAGGTCCCTAAGGCTCTGCTCCTCTCTGTGTCTTATCTGTCTCAACTGATATTTTCTCTGTGTGCATTTTGTATTCTCTCTCTTCTCTCTCATATCTTTTGTCTCTCATATCTCCTCTTTCTCTCTCTCTCTCTCTCTCTCTCTCTCTCTCTCTCTCTCTCTCTGTGTCATTTATATTGGATAATTTCTATTGTTCTATCTTTAAATTTACTGACTTCACTGATCCCTTCCTCTCTCATTTATATTCTGCTATATAGCCCCTCCAGTGATTTTTAAAATTTCCATTATTGTATTTTTCTATTCAAAATTTTCTCTTTTATTTTTTTGTATAGCTTTTATTTCTTCTAACTTCTAAGAACTTTTATTTTTTCATTCTTTTCAAGAGTGTTTTACCTTATTTCTTAGAGTATGATTATCATTGCTGCTTCAGAGACTTTAAAAAAATAATTCTAACATTTGGGTCATCTCATAATATCTGTTGTTTTCTTTTTCCCTTGCTAGTTCTTCAGATTTTCATAATTCTTTGTATGTTGAGTAGTTTGGGGTTTTATCCTAAACATTGTGATTCTATTTAAATCTTCTGCAGAACACTGATATATGCTTTCTTTCATTTTGTTTTGTTCTGTTTTGTTTTGCTTAACAGGAAGTCAATACATATCCTGGCCCACTTTCTTGGGACTATATTTCCAATGACTTTCATTTTCAAAGAATTTACAATGATATCTGGTTTTCCAGAGTTTAGACTGAAACCTGAGCGGTGATCCTCACTGTAGTTCAGTGTCCAAAGCCTTTGCTTGGCTGATTCCATTTAGTTTCACGCATGCATAGCTCAGAGGTTGGTCCAGGACTTTAAACCTAGATTTAAAAGCTCACTTTCTCCAGTTACTTTATCTCCATTATCTTTTCCCCCACTCAGTTTCCCAAGGTTCCATTTTCCTGATGTTCTTGTTAGAATGATGGAAAGTTAGCTTCACAACGTTATTGCCAGGTGTTGACTTTAAAGTCTGACTCTGCCACACCAGTGAGGAGAACGAGGGGCTCCATCTTTCTTCTGGTGCTCTGAAGGACCATAAGGCTAGGCAACTCAACAGGGATCAGGCCTATAGTTTTTGCTGCTGCCATGCTAGTTAGGAGGTGAAGGGGGTCTCATTTCTTTGTTACCATTCACTTGATGTAGGGTGAGGACAATCCACAGGGCTTCTCTCTGTTTGCCACCATGTGTTGGTGGGGAAGGAGAGAGGTATTAAAAAACAAAAAGTAAACATGAAACTCACTGTCAGATCATTCCTCTAGTCCTGAGATCCTTAAACAGTCTGCACACTTTATCCATCTCTTACTCTTATGTGAGTTGCTTAATATATTTTATTATTAGAAAAAAAATAATAGTAGAAAAAAGAAATTGTTATATTTTATTAAAAGAATTTATAATTATTATTTAGTTGTAGTGGGTAGAAGAGATAGAATGGAGTGTATTTATTTATTGTGTCTAGAATTGAAAGTCCTATTTTTCAAAATTTTTTAAAATGTGGATAATAGAGGAAAAAGAAATCTACCTCATACGAGTATGTGTAACAAAGAGAATAAATGATAGACTATGTCTGGCAAACTATAATGCTAAAAATATAAAAATAGAGATTTTATATATATACACATATAATATGTGTATATATGTATATACAATATATATTTGGATATACAAGGCACTTTAAAAGATTGGCAGCCAGACAATTAAAAAGTTTTTCTTACCATGTAGCATTTTGGCTTTTTAACATATCATCTGCTAATTCCCAACCAAAAAAAAAAAAAGAGAAAAGAACTATTTTAAAATCACTGGCGAAACACTGAATTATGTGATGTGCATTTGCTTCAAAACATTTTTAATAGCTCTATCAATATTTGTCAGTCACCATGTGTTTTTGATGTCCGTGGTTATTTAAATATAATTTCCAGTTTCTTATTTGAGTTTTTTCTAACACCTTTAGTATCTTCTACATCACTGAACATTTTCCATATTAAAATTCTTTTCCATTTGATTTGTGTCCATATTCCTTCAACTGTTAATGTTGCTACTACAATTCACAAAATATTCAAATTCCAAACTTTCCTGTCATTTAGTGTATTAAATACTTACCTGAATGCTTTTTGGATAATTTTATTGTATGTTTGTTTCTGTCAAGCAAACCATTTCAGAATGCCTAACAATAAATGACCACCTCTCTAAAGAAGTCATGTCTGAAGAGTTTTTCTAAGCTTAACTCCTTAAAGTAAAATGTAACAGTTTTGTTTAACATTTCTTTAGAAAAGAGAGTATATACATTGCAAAACTAAACTATTTATATGGCATATGGCATATTAATATCTTGAGATAGTTACAATTAATTTTTTGAAAGCCATGGTAGTCATTTAAAACATAAATGGAACTTAGAATATAAAGAGAATTAAATTTGAAGAAGAGAGAACAACAAACTTCAAAATAATTTTTTTAGGAACACATTTCCATACATAATACTAAATGCATTCATCTATTCCAGATCACAGGTTAAGGAACTTATGGAAATCACACAAAATGTACAATTTTCAACCCCATTGGTTGTCATCACTACAAGGAGATGAAATAGAAACTATAGGTTTGTTTTCAAACTCTGCCTAGTGTCAAGGAGAATAATCCCAGCTGCAAAAGCAGTCATACTATTTTTATGCTCTGGCAGCATCAAATTTAGGTGCTGTGATCAAGGAAATGCCTTTAATCCTTAATGTGAAGTTGTCTAGACTCAGTTAGTTATTAGATACTAATGAGTAAATGGCAAGAAGGCTTAAATGACATTGACAGACTATATGATTCTACTCCTAAGGCTCTGCTTTAACTCTCCTAGGTAAATGAGCCCACAGCTCCTTTCCTAGAAGTGCCCAGGTAAAGAGAAAAAAATTCTACTTTCATTGCATGTTCCAATTCTTTAGGTCTAGCATTGTCCATTCTAGTCAAACAACCAGAAATTCTCTACCCTGACAACCATGGTCAGACTTAAGGTACACATAGTTGTCACAAATGCATCATCACTTAACCACCTTGATTCTTTATTGGGAAGCTAAATTATTAAACAAAATAAAATTACTGAAGCATATAGGATAAGTTAAAATAATATAATAATGGAAAATTAAGGACAGAGAGAGTACTTCCCAGAGGCTAGTAAAGTAAGAGACCAACCATGATTATCTTCTCTTTTACCAGGGCACATTCTGTCTGTTTAACATTCCACAAGTAGGAGAAACAATTGCCATGCTCAATTATAACTCTGCTTTGATAGTCTTCTTTGGGTGGAAGAAAGCAAGCTGAAAGTGACAAATATATTTTGAAGAGGAGAATATATTATTTATGTTCTCTCTTTCCCACCCCAAATCCTAGAGAGAGAAAGGATACAGCTTTCAGGAAAGCTATGACTTGGATGCTATTGCTTCATTATACAAATCAATAGTAGTTCAGTTGTGAATAAAATAGATGCAGGCAGAGACTATAAAAAGTCACCTGGGCCAGCTGGTATAGATTTTAGCAAACTGATTTTGCTGGATTTTCATGCAAAATCCTAAAATAGATCATTTTAAAAACCTTTTAAATGTCTCTGCACTGGCAGAGAGGTCAGAGCTGCTGGCATTTGTTTGCTGAATACTGTTCTCAGCTGAATACCAATCTGCCTTGAAGGAAAACTGCAGTCATTATTTATATTTCACCTGTGAGAGTTATATAAATATTTACTAACAAAGAATGTTGACACATATTTCACATATAGATTTTTCTGTCTACTTTCAATTTGGTGGGAAAATTTTTTCTGAGCTTCTAGTCATGATAGAAAATTTTGTTCAGTCACAGATAGAGAAAAATTAGATTTAGCTATGCACAGTCTATGCATATCAAAGGAGCCATAGCTAAAGCTCCTTCATTGTTTAGAATATTCCCTTCTACTGGCATTAACAGGATAAGATGAAGATTCCTAACTATATTTTTAAATTGTTGACACTCAGCTCTTCATGCTAAATTACCTCAATCAGCTAATGCCCTGATCCTTTCGTCCTACTCACAGTTTGGAACTTTCATGAACAATAAGTATCATGGCATCTCTTATGAGTAATTAGAACCATCTTTTCCAAATCTCCTCAAAAATATCTCCTCCCTTTGAATCTGCCTCTTTCAGAAAATATTTTCTACATACCTGAATAGTCTTACCTCTTTGAGGGAACTTCAGAGGGGCCTAAATTAGCATTTCTCTAACTACTGATTGTATTTTCCAAAAGAGGCCACAAATCTCCCAAACCAAACACCCTTCTGACAATGTGATATTGACACTTCTCCCTGTGGAGTAGGGTGTAGGAGCCCTATAATTCTCTTCCTTGAATCCCAGTAGCCTGTGAATTGACTTTATGTGCTTTCTGAGACTAGATCATAGAACCTAGCTTCCAGCTAATTCTCTTAGAAAGATGGCTCTTGCAATGCAACCCAGCCACCATGCTGTGAGTGGATGACAGTCTATGAAAAGGCCACATGTGGAGAGGAACTGGGATCCCTGGCCCACAGCATGACTCAGCAACCAGACGACAGTCAGCACTAACTTGTCAATTCTGTGAGTTTGCCATCTTAGAAATGAAATCTTCAGTCAAAAATAGAGCTGCCCCAGCTATGCTGCACATAGGAACATAGAGGAGCCTTCTCTGCCAACCTTGACTGAATTGTAGATTTATTAGCTAAATAAATGACTATTATTGTTCTAGGATATTAGATTTTGAGGTAGATTATTATATAGTATTTAGTCAATATTAATAAAGGCATACTGTAACTGTGTATTTGTGCCTATGCAAGAGTGTGTGTGTGTGTGTGTGTGTGTGTGTGTGTGTGTGTGTTTACATGTGCATTTGTTTATTTCAAAGCTAAATTCTAAGGCTGCTGAAAAAGATTATTTCTTACTCATTGAATATAGCAGTTTTGAATCTATTTTTTTTTTTAAATCAGCCTAATCCTGATCTCATGTCCTATTCACTTAACTAAAGAAAACTTCACACTCTGTTCTTTTGGGGGCTCTTTCCCTATGTTTCATAATCTGAGAGTTGCCTTCAGTGCCAAAGCACTAAGAAGCTATCTGTGAATGAAACAAAATGTGGTGTCTTTGAATGGTTCATTTAATTTGACATATACTGGAATTCTGTTCTTCACATTTACTTGACAGACATTTACTGAGAAGTTATTATGTGCTTATTAGCTAAGCACTAGGAATAAAAGATCAGATTCATAATTAGATACTAAGAAACATGCCTATAGTTATGTAATAACTGATGTTCTGCTTATATAAATATCTTCTGTCTTGACACATAGAATCTCTTTCAGTGTGGTGATTCTGCTATCTCTAAGTCACACTTAGAATATTTAGTGAGAGTAGAATCTCCTATTCTTAAAGTCAGACTTCCTAGGTATCTCTTACAATCTTCCCCTTTGAGACTTTACAACTTCTTCCCACATTAGTCAGTATTTCAAAAAAGTAACCTATCTATCTAATTATACCAGATGCATATTTGTTGAGCTTGCAGTCTGTGTGCTAAGTTCTTTTCTAAATATTTTAAATGTGTTATCTCATTTAATTCTCACTAAAGCCCTATGATATAAAAATAATCATTCTTATTTTTCAGGTGAGTAAACTGGGGCAAACAAAGGTAATTTGCTTGAGGTACATAGTTATTAAGAAGTAAAGCCAGGAATTAAACCTAAACAGTTTCTGCAGCTGGATTCTCAAACACCATATTGTACTGCTCTTTTACCTTATGAATAAGCATTTAGAAATTTCCATCAGATTTATTATGTTTAATTTTTTACTAATGTAGAATATAAAACTATAAGTCAGATTATTATTTTCTACATTCTTCATAATACAAAATACCACATGTTTTCACATAAAAATTTGTCTGTTATTGTTCTTTTAATTTGTCCACCATTCTTGCAAAAAAAAAATATATTACAGTTGAACCTTGAACAACTTGGAGGTTAGGGGCATTGACTGCCTGCACAGTCAAAAATTCATATATAACTTTGGATTTCCCAAAAATTTAACTACTAATAGACTACTGTTTACTAGAAGTTTTACCAATAACATAAACAGTCAATTAACACATATTTTATATGATATATGTATTATATATCATATTCTTACAATAAAGTAAGCTAGAGGGAAAAATGTTGTTAAGAAAATCATAAGGAAGAGAAAATACATTTATAGTATTTATTGAAATAAATTTGCCTATCAGTAGACCCGCACAGTTCAACCCCTTGTTGTTCAAGGGTCAACTGTATTTGTAAGCAATTGTTAAAAAAGAGGCAACCATCCAGCCCAGTTATATAGTAGAAGGCACTAACCAAACAACATATTCTTAGAGGTCATAACTAGGTTGATGCCCTTGCCCATCTTTATTTCCACACTTGTTTCTTTTTGTCTCCTTAGAGAAGATCAAGAATTTGCAATGGTTCCCTCTCAACTGTGAATCAAAGCCAAATGTAGAATACAAATATGTAGTTCAATTTGTCTCATCTTATTTCTCAGTACTCCCCACAACACATATCTAAGCTACTTTATGTCCCAAATACATGACCTGGTATTGCCTCATCTGTACCTATCTTCATGATGTTCTCCATCTGAATCATCCACTTTTATGTCTTTCAATGTCATCTACTCCAATTTCCTTTGGAGGAGACCTTTCCACCAAAACACTTCAACACCAACACACCATAGGCCTTTTTACTATTCAGATAAAAGTCCCAGGCCCTCTCTTTATTCTCTCTTTTGTGATAGCCTCTGTATTATTTCTGCCTTTTACTCAGCTCCTATCTTTTTAGCTCTATCTTCTGTTCCTGATCCAGCTCTTAAATTTTTCTCATAATGATGCATCCATAATGGCTTCACCTTTTCTGCCAGCTTTATTGAATCTAGTTACACTGTGTTCTGGCTCCATCCAGCATCCAGAACTCCATCCAGGAAAGTAACTTTAACCTGATTGGCTATGGGATTGGATAAATCTAGACCATATTTTCTCCAGGCCACTAGGCATTTTCAGAGATCTTTTCTCAAAAAATTCTCAAAAAAATCACCTGGGGAGTGTTAATATCCTCTTTTTTTTAGATAAGGAGAACAAAGATTAATGAGTTTAAACAAATACCAAAGTTGTACAATAGCAAATGTAAAAACTAAGATTCGGTATTTATATTTAAGATTTTAAACTTTTAAATCCAATGTCAGATATTTCCTATTTATTACATACAGTTATGTACCACTTAATGTTGGGAATACATTCCAATAAATGTGTCATTAGACAATATCGTTTTGTGAATCTTTTAAGAGTGCACTTACAGAAATCTAGATGGTATAGCCTACCACTGTAATTGTATGTGCTACACTTGTATGCAGCTGGCACAATGGTGGGTTTGTTTTATTTACATCAGCATCACCACAAACATACGAGTAATAGAAATTTTTCCGCTCCATTATAATCTTATGGGACCACCACTGTAAACGCAGTTTGTCATTGACTGAAACAGCGTTATGTGGTACATGACTACAATTACATAACATGTAGAATTAGATAATATAAAATTAAACATAGACATTTGCTTCATAATTTTAACTTTAAAATAAAATCTAATTTTAAATTAGGGTGAATGGTAACTTTTAGAAAAGGGTTTATGGGATTACCATTTATTTTTCATCTATTCTCTTCTCTACGTAAATTTTAGCCAGAGATTCTTATTGAACATCTTAGTCCAAGTAGGAATTTTAGTACTAAATGCTGATTGAAATGTGTTCTTTTTTTCATTTTTATAGTCATTATAATTCTGCTTTCCTCCAAGCAAAGGGACAAGTATTAAAGGGTTATTTATCTGTAGTTATTAGAAATCCCAGTTACTGTTTCATCACTCTGTAAATGGATCTATTGTCTTGCTTTCCAGAAGGCCTACCATTGTAATGATTCAGCACTGTGTATTTCCACAGGCATCCTAGAATTAGAATGGTGATTATAACTAGGAAAGAAGTCAAGTTTACATTAGAAACAATTTGTAATAGAATCCCAGGATTTTGAATCCATTTAAAATTATGTAGCTTGTTTAAATATTCTTTAAATCTGTTTTGAGGTTTCCTTTTCATATAGACTATTTAAACTTCTATTAAAGTAGCCTTTATTGAGCCTCTCACCAACTTCAGGACTAACTCTAAGGCAAGAGGTAAACCAGGAGGGTGATAACCTCGGGACTGAGATAGTCTATCACAGAGGCTCCATGATGGAAACAGTGCTGCAATTCTTTATAGCTAACAGAATATAGCTCAAAAAAATCTGCACCAATCTGATCTCCCATGTACAAGAGATGTCCTCATGTCTCACATTTGAAAAAATAAAGAACATTCCTTGACTACACAATCCGGTGGTTTGAATCTTCCAGTTTTGTTGTTCTTTTGTCTTGAAAGAAGTCTTGTCAAATCAAAATGAAAAGAATGTTTTGAAGCGTGAGAAAATTCAAATTTCCTATTTAAAGCCTGGAGTTCATTAGCAGGAGTACAGTCACATATTTCAAGGGTCACTGGGTTACACAGCAGAGTCTGTCTTTCTGCTACCCATGTCCTAAACCATTCACCTGAAAATAGTTTAGAAATACTCCTAACTCTATTAGCTTTCTATGGAACCTAGAATGAAGTTAAAAACCCACATCTTTGCTGTGCTTTGTTTTGTGACCCTGTCAAGTCAAAGACATGGCTTTGATTATTGCTATCTTTTTTTTCTTGATCACTTTTCAGTTAACTAATTGTCTCCATTTAATTGATTGTAATAATGAAACTTTGCTTATATTATACTGCAATTTTTTTTTATCAGTCACACTTAAGTTCATTATTTCATTATTTACTGCCCAATATGGGAATTTTACTTGGAAGAAATAGTCTTTTTAAATAGACATTTTTAATTGGGCTATTTTTATTGCGTATGTATTAAAGCTAAAATCTAAATTTTGGCAAAAAAGAGGAATTGCTTGTTGTTATATTGCAGAGTTAGACTGTAAATAGATTTTACAAAATTATAATACTGAGGGGTAGAATGTAATGCATACAGGTTTCAGATACTAACAGACCTGAGTTTGGACTATGCATCAGGACTTAGCCAGTCCTGGGAAATTTCTGAATTTAAATGAACTCAGCTGTAAAATAAAAATATTAATATCAATCCCATGTAGATAACTTAAAGGCTATAGATGATGTGAAAAAAGTATAATATTTTATCTACTGGTAGTTACCCTCATTTTAGCTTTGCCACTAACTAACTACATCATCTTGAGAGAGTTGCTTAATTTTTTTGTGTTTCAAGTTACTCTGAAAGAGGTCAGGACTAGATAACTTCAACTTTTTCTGTCAAAATTCAGTTAATAAGTAAACCCTCTCAATTAATTCTTTGTATAATTTTACATTAGCCAGTTTTTTCATGTTAAAATTTTCCAGTGGGATAAAAATTATATTAATTGACATTTGGATAGGAATGTGCAGGCGAATTGACAAAACAAAATGGTCAGGAGGAAGTATTTCTGTATAGAATGGTGGGACAGAACCAGAGCAAAAGCAATTACATTTAGAAGATAAAAACCATATGTTAGTGGTTAATAATCAGTTTAAAGTACTTGTATTATAATTCTTCATCATATTTAATAAATTATCCTTAAAAAATCACTGGAAAAGATTAATCTCTGCTTAATCAACCTGTAGCAATGAGTACACGAGCCACCCACCTAGTCCTTTGAGCTCCCATGGAAAAAAAAAGAAACTAAATACATTAAATATAATCATCTTTATACTTGTTAATTATTTCTGTTTATACCACATTGATAATATCTGTTTATCTGCCTTGCAAGAAAAGCTATTTTTAAAAATAAGCCCTAATCTTTATTTCTCATCAGTAGTAGTCGGTTTTATTTTTTAATTTGTTTCTACCTCAATACAGCTGTAGTATTTTTTCTAAATATATTTTGCAAAAAACAACTTTATTAAGCCATAAACCATGGTTAATAATTCAAAGCATAAAGAGAGCAACACAAAATATGAAACCTAAGAACATATACTTTTTTTTTACAAATACGTCAGAGGAGACATGCACACTCTTTTATCTATTTATGAGCAAGAGGTTAAGACATATGAGCAAAAGAGTTTCCAAACTAAGTGCCTGTACAGATCTTTCCTTATCTGAAATCTGTACATTAAATTTGGACAAAATAAACCTATTGAGAAAATTAGTATTATAGATAGGATTGAGGATGTGGCTAACTAGATTCCCAGTAATTGTTTTTCTATGATAGAGCAGCTCATTCTGAAACATCTTATGATAAGAAACAATAACTAAAATAAAGTATTAGCAGCAACACTAATGTCTACCTTTCTTGCAGCTTTTAATAATAGGTTCTATGACTCAGGACTTTATGTATAATAGGCCTTGCCTGGGATTATGTATATTTAGAAAATATGTTTATAAACTCCATAAATATAGTTTAGGTAATCTGAAATTTCATGCAATAGCTTAAACTCATTTATAATGGTCAATTAGCTCTATTAAAACTTCATTCTCTAAAACAAAAAGTCAACCACTTTTTAAACAACTGAAAGTATCAAAGCGTGACTGACTTTAGAAAGCTGTCCTGTTTTAACTCAAGCACTGAGTATGACATTTTGCAAAACTTTTAATTCCAGTTTGATATTCTTTTGACATCACAAGACTTCTTCAAGGTTAGTTTTGATCAATTACCTCTAAGGTAGCCTTAAGGATCTTTGCCACTACTCTTACAACTAATTCTGTTTCTTTCTCAACTACATTCTTCCAGCAAAGCCCTGTTCCAGGCTTGAAGAGATGAACCCATTGGTTGTCTTCTCCAGTTCTAGTGTTGTAACCATCAGGGTCAGTCCTGAGGAAGGAAGACAATAAAATATACTACTTCCTTCTTATGCAGATACTTCACACATTTATTTATATTTGCATTTTTATTTATTATTCTTATATGAATTGGGAAACTGGCACAAGTACGAAATAGCAGGTAATTAAAGCTACAGGGAACCCCTGAAACTGTTCTTAAACATACTTCCTCAAAGGAGGGTATAAGATTAAAGTTTTATTTTACACCCCAGGAAGAGAATGATTAACCCTAGCATGCTTGGAAACAAGGAAGAAATGAAATATCCTGAACTTTTTTAAAAAGTACTTATTTTCTTTAGGATTCTCAAAAGAATTCAGGATTCTGTGAAGCTGACTAAAGAATGACAAGGTAAGTGCATTACCATGTGTGACTATATTTTCAATACAAATGGCTAGAGAACACCAGAAGCACACTTTAGAAGCAAGAGCCAGGTATCTTACTAACAAATGACAAAAAGAAAACCAAACAACGGGTAGATATGGGGAAGGTGGTATTCTCTCTAAGAACAGTAGCAACTGCCACCCCCTACACACCTGCAGGCATATCCAAATAAAGTAGAAAGTCTTCATCTAAAGATGAAGAACACAAAACAAATCTCTAGCCAAAGGTAAAAGAAAAAATTTTTAAATGGATATGAGAAGTCTACTTGGTGGTCAATATGAGGAGACATTACTCAAAAAAAAAAAAAAATTTATAGCTTCCATTCTCAGAGAAGTTAGCCAAAATTAAGCTAACTGAGTATATGAGCAAAATACACATGAATTTTGGAAACCACTGCTCCAGAGTGAGTCCCATTTCAGCCTAATGTGAAAAAGTAGGAAGCAATCTCACTACCGGGTTTAGTGTTAAAAGCCTGTTACTTTGCTTTTACTACCTATTTAGGCTTGAAGATATTTGCATAAAAACAGCTCTCTCTTTGACCGACACAAACTCAGCTACAAGGATAATGACATAGAAAAACTATAAAACTAAACACAAGGGAAACCTGTATCATCTTCAGCTTGCTACTGGGTTTCATGTGGCTACACTTTGTTTTTGCGCAGACACCTCCGCAGGCCAAATCTCGGAGCCTTAGCATCACCTTTTTCCTCAGCTCATTTTGCACCCTCTCTTATGAGAGGTTTCTGATTCCTAAACCTTGAGAAGGTCTGGCAGACACAGCTTAGGAAGTGACTGATGCAATGTAGTGGTGATGCCAAGGATATCACTGCAGGAGAAGCGGGCCTGGGCTCCTGGGACACTGAAAACTCACAGGGCTGGAACTAATATTTCTGGTGTATCACACAGGCTCCTTCATTCTGCTGACTCTGTAATTTGTCCTGCAAGTAGAAGGATGAAGTTAAAAACCCTCAATGACAATGCACACATACTGAAATGACATGACCCTCTGAGCCAGTTTTTCCATATTCTATCTGGGCCCAAGAATCTCGGTATGTTTCTCAAGCTCCTTATCCTCAATTCCACCCAATCCAGGTGAAGAGTTATTATTTTTCCTGTGGAAATGTGGCAAGCCCAGAATTTTGCCTTCTCATGCCTCATCCTTACCTCATTGAGAAGGTCAGGATCATTTTCCTGGGCACTGAGTAGAACTGGCTTTGTATCTACCACCTCACCTTCTTCACTTTGTAGTGGTACCAAAGATGTTGAAAAAATTGTGGGGCGGTAGGGCTCCACTTTCTCCTTCTTCTTTCTTATTATCTTTGTCCTTGTGATCTTCTTAAGATGTCTGTGCTTTTGGGGGAGTGGATCTAGCTTTCTCCTGTGGACTGAGACATGACAGGATCTTGTGAAACACCACCCATGTGACTCTAGGATGTCCCCACCAATAGCTCTGATGATGAGTCCAAATTTCTCTTTAGAGAAATCATTCTCCTGTGGGCAGAATCTAACTTCTGCATCTTTAGTATTTGACAATATGTTAAAGTCATCAGTGACATGTTTTGGGATAAAAATGGGAGATTCTCAACCTCTCTAATTGAGGGGTTTATTTTGACCCATTATACTGACCCTGGGACCAAGAGTCAAAGGTTAAAGGAAGTAGTAAGTAGACTGACTCTTTCTAGTGATTTATCCTCAGCTAGTATACACACAACAGCTGTACTAATCCCATATTCTCCCCCCTGAACTTATCTAAAAAAGTTCAATAAACCTCAGAAACAGAGTCTGCATGTTGTTCTTGGTGTGGGGGATCTCAGATTTCCTAAAAGGAGAGAGAAAATCATTGAAGTAATTGCCCCATGGATAATGAATTTCCTCCTAGTTGCACTAAATTCATGATTTAATAAGATTCTGCCAAACATAGTATAAATTCCTGGGAAGAAACAGTATTTATCTATGTACCAAATTTTTAGAGCAGTATTTCTAAAAGAAAAAGAAAAAAGAGTATATCAGAATCACCCAGTGCTTTTTGAAAAGCAAATTTCTGGAATGTACTCCAGACCTATGACCAAAATATCTAAAACTGGTTTCTAGAAATTTGCATTTTTCCCTAGCAATTTAAGTGATTTCATGCACTCTATATTTGAAAACTTCTACTTTAGAGAGATACTACATCTAGTATTTTATGGGACCATGGAGATGATTGTTCTTAAAAAGAATCCCACCTTCCTTATAGGTTTTCTCTAATCATCTCAGCTCATATAATTTCTCTCCCCTGAACTCCTTTAAACATTATCGCTCAATTTGGTATGTTACCCTTTATTAGCTTCTATTATAATTTCTTTTCTAAACCTTATAACTGTGTCTTCTAAAGAGGTTATAGGTTTCTCAAAGGCAGGTACTTTCCTAGACTTGTTAGTGTTCCACAGTGGCTTGCTAGTACTAGATGTTTGGTAAATTGAATAAGTGAATGAAATACAAATTGGCTTATATCTCAGTGTGCTATGACTGATATAAGATGACCCTGCTCTGTTGGAAGAGTTAAAAGAGTTATAGAATGCTAAGAAGTATGTGGGCTGTGGGGACTACCTAATCTAATTTCCAAAATTTATAGATGGGGAAGCTGAGGCTCAAGTAAGATAATGATAATGACCTTCCTAAAGGTGGGATTGGCACATTTTTTTTCTGTAAAGGGTCAGATAGTAAATATTTTAGGCTCTGTGGACCATGGGTTCTGTCCTAAGTATTCATCTCTACATGATAGCTCAAAAGCATCCATAGACAATAAGTAAACAAATAATCATGGCCTGTGTTCAAAAAAAAAAAACATCAACAACAACAACCTTTATTTACAAAAACAGGTGGTAGGCCAGATTTGGCAGGAGGCCGTTATTTGTTAACCTCTGGCCTTAAGTCATACAACTGGTTAAAAGCAAAACTGGGATTAGAAAAAAAGGCACCTAACTCCCAGCGAGTGTTCTTTTCATAAAAGAGTTGAAGATTGCAGAATGAGAAAGAGCTTTTTCAGCTAAAACAGGGGTTTTAAAGGAAGAAGAGATCCAAATATATCTGAGTAGGTAGGATTTTTAAGATAATATCTGATGACCCTTAGTCATTTATACAACAACTAGTAACTGCAATCTGCAACTGGTCATTTTTTATATAGATCCATTAGTTGGAAAGGGAATGGAATAGACTATTTTCTTTCACAACTGAATAGGAAAGCTTTTTATTTTGTTACTTTCTGACTGAGGAGAAAATCCTATAGATAGATAATAGAAAATACTTTCATTATTCATTTCTTGAAATTATCATTGCCTTGTGGATACAGTTCCAGAGTATATAGTCCAGTGATCAAGTGAACATGGAAGCAAAGATAAGCTAGGTTATCTAAGAAGCCAAAACTTCACTTGAGATCCTCTTTAATGATACAAGTGACTTTAGTACTAAAGATTAAGTTCCCTAGAGTCTTGAGGTTATTTTTATATACTGGGCTTTCTGAAAATTCTGTGGTCTATTCAGAACTCTTTGTTCTATTTTTATTTCCACCCCTAATATATTCCTCATATGATTCTTTTCCTTCACTAAGTAGATGGTTAACAAATATTTGTTGACTGATGGATTAATAGATAAATGATTGAATGAATGAATGAACCAAATGCTCTTATAAAGTTTCTTGTTTTGTGACTGTAAAGAGTAGAGTTGGTACATTCCTCAAGAGGACATCTAGTAGTTTTTTAGTCACCTTCAATGAAGCTAACTAACATAGCAAATGTCAATAAAAGTTTCATAAATGAATTAATGCATTCGATGTAAGCCACTTAAATTACATGTCAAGTCCAAAGGATATTGCTTGTCATAAAAGATGGTATCTAAGGACAGAATTTATTAACTAATATATTAACATGGGATTCTTTGTAACATAGGTCTTTTGTAATTAGCTTTAATTTCTCACAAAATCTTCAAGAGAGATAAAAGCTCCATTTAATAAATAAGAGAAAGTAGGCTCAAGTTCTATCTGTTCCCTCTGTAAGAAGCAACTATGAGGGCTGCAACTACTGCAGCAGCAACCCTCTAAAAGGTGAAACTAGAACTGAAAAAGAGAAGTCAGATGAGCACAAAGCCTTTAAAAGTCAACCAGGCTTCTCCACCACCCTGGTAATGCCTCTGAGCCAGAACTTCAGCATACCTTAACTGTCCTTTAACAAGGCTCTGTTCTCTCTAATCCACCCTCCACAAAGGAATCTTTCTAAAACAAAAAATGATGATCACATCATTCTTCTACTTAAATCTCTGCTCCCTAGTCCTCTAGCAAGATACAGGTGTTTTGTGTGATCTGGCTCCATTTCATCTGTCCAACATCAAGTCCACACCTCACCCTCATATATCTTAGGCTGACAAAATAGACCACTTGCCATTTGCTGAGAGCCCCATACTTGTTTAAACACTGCATTTAATCTCTGACGCCCCTTTCCCTTTTCACTACCCACCCTAGCTATAGTATCACCTCTTCTAAGAAGATTTAGCTGACTTCCTCAGGCAGAAAAAAAAAATTGATTCAATTCAGATAATATTCTGTACCTATAAAGATCACCCCCACTGAATTATAATAAGCTATTTAGATATCTATCTCCTTCACTATGCTTGGCACTCCCTGAGCACAGGAACTCTTGCTCATCATTTGATACCTAGTGTCTCCACAGTTGGCACCTGGAACATATGCAATGTTTGTGGACTTCAAAACATAGGTCTTTAAGAGCTGTCTCCCAAGGCTTCAGTTCTAGGGGCCAATTCTCGCCTTTCTCTGAAAGGCCGAACACACTAACGTTTAGAGAACAAAGCTTAGCAACTCTGGCCTAGACTCAGCTATAAATCCAGCTACCAATCCAGAGCCTGTGATGTCAGTAGCTGCCTTCACTCAGAAATGAAAGAGCTGCTCAGCAGTGGTTAGCACTATCTCGCTGATTCTATACCAGAAGCAGCCTTCCACCTACTTCCCCACTACAATCATAGTAATGCTACCTAGTAAGGTCCCTCAATTATTTAGATTCTGGTCTCTCTGCAGTCCCACTTCCCTCCTGCCCCTATCACACTTCTCTGTCTCCTCGTAGGCTCTTAGCACCCTTTGATCATCCCTACCTCCCCACCCTGCTCCATGTGGAGCCATCATAAAATGTCTGTGATCCTGAGCTGACGATTTTGACCAGCATTAACTATTTTATTCCCATAAGACATACACCTAACTCCAGGCCTGACTCTCCCTTTTGGTGCCCCTACCTGAGGAACCTCTCCCCAAAGCCCAGATGCGCTCAAATGCAAGGATGCTATTCATTCAACCCACAGAGGCCATTTGCCTAACAAGATGAAAAAGAAATTTAAACCACATGAGTCTCACTAAATCTGAGGTCCATAATTCCTGTGATTTTTACACTTCAGAAATTATTGGGTATATAATACATATGAATTCACATGTCACAATCTGAACACATTTGTCTTCATAAACCTGTTATACTTCAACATTCCTTGTGATTTATTTTTCTCTCTTTTAACATATTACTTGAAGCTAAGCTGAGAGTATTATAGCCCTTGGATAAAACTGCTGCCTAACCAGACTCAAAGACAACTTAGAAGTTCTAGAATAACAAACTCTGGTCCACTGACCTTCTGGCTAGTTCTGCAGAAGAGACAAAAGAAAAATTTCACTAATCATTATTGACAGAAAAGTGACTATCCCTGTTTAAAAGTGGGAAAGATTGATTGGCATGAGCCAACTTTGCCTTTCAGTGACTTTTTAGAGAATCAGATAACTGAAGCATCAGACAACAATTTTATTTGAAGATGACTTTTCATATTAAATGAAAAGCTGAAGAGATAGCCTCAAAGGGAAATAAAATGAATACTCTGTGAGGGCAACTACGCATTACTGAGTATAGAGTAACAAACAGACTAAAATAAAACATGATAATAAGCATCACAGACTGTCACATTACAAGTTAAGTATATTTTTATTTTCAGGGTAACATTTATTGAGAAGCTACTATGAATGAGACTTTGAAAAAGTTGTTATTTGATATGGCTACCAAAACTTTACATTGATTGACATAATTTAAGTCAGTTGTTTTCTAGCTTTAGCAGGCATGAGAATCACATGGAGGGCTTCTAAAACACAGACTGCTGGGCCTCATCCCTCATGTTTCTGATTCAGTTGGTCTGGACAAGCAAATGAAACATCTTTCTAACAAGTTCCTGGGTGATGGAGCTGGTCTGGAGAATCACTTTGAGAACCACTGAGTTAGATCATCTCAGTTGTAAGACGAGACACATTGACTCAGAAAAGATTTTTAAAAAAAAAAAAACAAGGGACATTCCTAACCACTTATTATGAACAAATAAAAGCTGTATAGACTCAGAAATGATTATATGCTGTGTTGAATCCTCCAGCCATGCTGTCTTCCCAACTATATATTGAGCTTTAAAGAGAATATGACCAGAATGTAATATGCTTGAAATCTGAGTACTATTGACACTGGGCTTCCCAACAGGTCTTTTTTCCATGAGGACCTCCATTCCCCCACAACTCTTCATTCAGTCTCAACCTTAGACTAGTTACACACTTTAGAATGTGAATGTCAAAGAAGTTATCTATTAAAAAGTTAGGAATGCACATATAAGGTAGTCATGAAATAGTTTTAATTTTTAAAGAAAATTTTTGAGTATTATTCCTTTATTAAGTTCATGCTCTTTTCTATAATGTCATCATCTTATTTTAAAACTTTACCTCTAGGGGCTGAAATCAGTGCAAAAAAAAGGGGGGATATTATAACCTTTGATTTAGCCTAATAAAACAGTAACAAATAGCACACTCAGTGAGTGGTTAAATCTGATAATATTTTGTGCTGAATTTTCTGTGATAATTCAACTAAAAATCCTACGGCCAGTCACCAAAAGGCATAAAGATCACCAAAGTTTATAGTATTACATATATTAGTCTTAAAATACCCTATATTAATTTAGTTCTTTATTTATTAACCTAAATACTTCAAGTAGAGTTTCACCCAAATATAATTTAGTATAACCATTTAGATTTGTGCTGTTTAAAAACATCATCTGGCTTTCATCATTATGGGGCTTAAAATTCCAATTAAAGCAAGAGAAGCACTAATCAGAAAGAGTACATTACAAAAGCTATAAAAATATGACCACAATGTCACTGCTTCTTAAAGTTTCTGGAGAACCATTTCGCACTAGCTCCTTTGTGTCCTTCAATCAACAGGGCCCCTAGAAAAAGACTTCTGCCACTCAAAGCAAGCTGAAGCCATTCAGAATCACTGAATCATTTGGCCACATCTATTTCTGCCAGGGTTCCTAGCCAGAGTCAGTCAATGGTCCTGGGCTCTCTTCATGCCTTCTCTAATGACAGCCTTGGAGCATTCCGGAAAACTTTAGCACTTCCTTTTTTAAACCATAAATTGCACATAACTCTTCCAATTCTCAGTCTATAATTTTTCATAAAATGCTTTGAGATCCTCTGGTGAAGATAAATGGCAAGACTTATTGGACTTTAAATTGTTATCCTTCAATGTTATATGCACTGGATCATAACTACATGGCTTTAGTTTCCTCATAAAACTAAACCATGAAGCCTTTCTTTTCATGTCAAGCTTAGCAGCACACAGGCCCATGGGTGAAGCAATATCAACACTCTTGAAAAAAAAACAAATCTCTTCTGCAAAAACAGACTTGCAACTCAGTAGTGTATAATCTCTCCTCTGAACCTGTGAAATCTGTAGGTCTCAGACCACCCAAGTAGAATGGCTAGAGCAATGTTCATGTGTTAAAGTGGGATAGGTCTAAGAACTGTCTGTCATTACAGAACTTAGGTTAAGTCCCAAGTCCACCATTCTATTGCCTCACACAAGTCACCAAGTTAGGTGATTGCTTTTGGGGGGAGGTGAGACATTAGGCTTACAGAATTTTTTAAATCTCAGGTTTACAGAATTAGTTTAATCAAAATTACTGGTTTGTGACACACTTTCATTATCGCTCCCTGCATGGCCTTTTTTTAATTTATTGCCTTAAATGTTCATTTTAAATGTATATACCCTTAGGTATATACTGAAGAAAAAGCCATGCAAAATGTGCATTAGAAATACATATACAAATGTTCACAGAGGCACTATTTACAATACAAAAGACCCTGGAAAAAATCTAAATATCCATTGTCAGGACAATGTGATAGACACACAAGGGAATAGTAAACAGTCAAATGAAGAAACTACAGCTACACATAACAACACAAAGTCATTGTTTCTGGGTCTCTGTTTTGCCCTCTTAAATGGAGACAGTAATACACTTTATCTTTTTCTGAGGATCGAGCAGATTTTTACTGCACTTAAAAATTGTTTGAAAATTGTAACTAATAAATTTTAGTTATTTTTCTCCTATATACTTTATTACTTCTCCAGTCATACAAGAATAATCTGGAAGCATCATAATGAAGAATAGGAAAAATATAATCTGGGGGATACAAATTTAGAGTTGCACTGCAGGGGTTCTAATCTCTAATCCAGCAGTTATTTTCTGTGTAGACTAAGGGAAATTAATTAACTTCTCTAAATATCTGTTTTCTCATGTAAAGTGGAATCAAAACCTACTTAAGAGGGCTTCATTGTGGTCATCCAAGTGTTTAGCACACTGCCTAATATGCCATAAGTGTTCACACTGTTTATAACCATTACATTGACAGGGATCTCTCACGTTTGTCAAAGGACAGAATTGTTTTCCCCAATCCTTACTGACCTTTCACTCTTCCAACACAACACATGCACACACACACACACACACACACACACACACACACAGATACACACACACACACACACACACACACACACTTGCAAACACATATATTTTCTTTGCTCTTGCCTGTTCTTCAACAACTCATATCTCAATTAGGATCAAGGGTAATACATAGCACAATAATTAGGCACAGAGTTCCTGTCTTGGACATTAGGACAGAAATGGGTATAATTTCATTACTTTATAGCACCCTTAAATATTTTTTTTTCCTTCTGAGGAAATAAAATTCTCAGAATAATTTTGCTCAGAATTTCTATTAAAAACAAGGTTTGTTTGGATTTTATTATTTAAAATGCCTGTAAATGGGGAAAGGCAACCATTTTCAGAGTCTACATAGAGTAATAAAAGGTATGGAAATAATTTTTTTATGTAAGACAACCTAATTGGAGTGAAAATGATAAAACTACAGTATTTAAAACATAAACATTTTAAAGGACATATTTTATATTTGTTGAATTTGTTAAATGAAGCCTGGGCAGGTCATAAGACGCTGGGACCTAAAACTAGATCTGCCACCAGGGAGGACAGCCCAGCCACAGGTCTGGGAGAATGTCTAGTCTGGCAGGCAGAACAAAGCAGCTGAAGAATATTGATAATATGACCAGGAAATTGGCATCAGGAGGGAAACAAGAAATAGTGGAAGTTCACTCACTATGAAAGTACAGCATGGTGCCAAGGAATCCAAAAGCAAAAAGTGCCCCAAAATTCAGGCAGCCTAATCTACCACCATAGAACGTCAGTCAGATTTTGCAGCAGAGGCCGGACCCTGGTACTTAAAAGAGTGGAAGATTGGCGAGTATAAGGATGAATCTTACGTGTTCTTAGAGGACCTGAGCAAACCTGGCAAATCCCTAAAACAGGAACTCAGTCCTGGGTAAGGAGACGAAAGTCCTGATACAAGAACTGCAGCAAGAGTTAGATACTAAATCCAAGGAACAAGAGACATTTATGATTCTAGAAATTACGGCATAAAGCAAAGGCTGACAAGAAGCCACAATAACTTGATAATGAGAAACAAACATGTTTGATTGGAGCACCTTAAATGCCTCCTCTCCTAGGTCAAGTCTGGCTAGAGAGCTGGGAAAGGCTGATGGAATGAGCTGAAGACATGGTGAGAGGAAGGCAGCAGAAACTGAAGAACAGGAAGGACCTTACAGTAATAAGATCAAGAAAACCAGGCCTGCAATTCCGAAAATACTATAAATATAATTATTCTGAAACTTCAAAAACACTAAGTAGCAGTCCTCTTATTTAAATCAAATCCCAATACAACAACCACAAAGATAATTAGGAAAGTCCATGTGAGTTTTGTTTTAATGAACTTGACCTATAGTAAAAAGTCTTTTTTCCCTTCCCTAGCCACAGAAAATAAAAGCAGCTCTTCCCCTAATTCCCCCTCCTTTTCATTATTATGTGAATTTAACCTATGAGAATGAACTGCCTTTTGAATTTCTTTTCATCTCTGAGATACAAAGGCTTTTTCTGTCCTTGTACTCCCTCTAAAGAACAATAAAGATATTTTCCAGGTCTTTGCCATTCTGAGAGCAACAGCTTCTAACAGGGCCTTAAAGCATTAAACTCTGATAATAAAATGGAATATAAAAGTTGTTTATGTATTTAGCACACCACTATGATCTATCACCTGCCACTAAGTGGTACACACACACAAATGACTGTCACATCTGTAACCCAGTTCATTTAGAAGAAGAATCACCACAAAGCTATCCTTGGAGGTCAAGGATCTCCTCTTCTGGGTGTGAACATTCATGAGATGAATAGAGAGTAGTTTTATAAGCCAAACATGCCCCATTTCTGCTGTGGTGCTCTACCCCTTACAAGTGAAATGACCACTGGAAACCTAGGCCTTTAGATTCTGCAGATGCAACCAATAAAGAACTGGCAAGCGTCTTCATAGTCGATGTGAGCATGTCCTAATCAGTAAGAGATCTTTAGCTAAATAGGTATTCATGAGCAACTGCTCCTGGAATGCTCCAAAGCCTGATAATTAACAGCTGTGCTCTACAATTAATTTTTATTTATGCCTTAGATAGTCGGGCAAGATATTATTTCTTGTGCATTACAGATTCTTACTCACAAAGAGTCTCAAAGCAGCAGTAAGAAAATAACAACAATTTTGTTTTGTTTCTATTTTCTTTTTAATTCAACTGTTCTGCAATTTGTATCTCAAAACACTGTGCTGCCTTGTATTCAGCAAACAAATTCCAGAACTCATGCAAAGGACCATGGGGAAAGAGCAGACAAAGGCATCCAAGGCTTTTCCCCAGGCATTCACAAACCCGTAGAGGGTGCCAGAAAGGACAAACTAAATTAAGGAAATGACACTGAGGTCTCAGCAGGCTTAATTCACCTCTACAGCCCCTGCAGGCATGTTATTTCATTCAGCAATTGTTAATTGAATGTCCACTATGCACATGGTACTGTTCAAAGGCTTGCAAAATGAATAGATTAATTAGTTTTTCCAGGTTCTTTCCAGCTTTTTGATTTCACAAGTTAGTAAATCTAGAAAACACAAAGACCAGGACCTTAAGGAGTCTACAATTCTGAAGATCAGATTATGTAAAGAAAAAAATCATAATACAGAGTAGAATTGATAATTGCCAAACACAAGAGGCAAGTGTACGATTGAAGAGAAGAGGGTGTTTTGAATACCAGGTTGAAGAGCTATGGCAAACTCCAGCACACCCTAGGGTTTATTAAAACACACCAATGGGCCTCACTACCAGAGTTTGTAATTCAGGTCTAGTCAGGGCCCCCAAATTTACATTTCTCACAACTTTCCCTGTAGTGCTGACGCTGCTAGTACAAGAACTACATCTTGAGACCGAGCATTCCATGGGAAGCCATCAAAGTTTATTGCACAGGAGAAAAACATGATGGAAGCAGTGTTTTTGAAAAAACTTAATCTAGAGATAGTGGGTAGGATCATTTAGAAGGTCGACATTTATAGCAGGCCTTGGAAGTGGTCCAGGCCAGAGGACTGCCAGAGAAATCAGGCAAAGAACAATTAATTTTATCAACACAGAATTGACTTGATTAGCAAATTGGGTATTTGGTGACTTAGGTAAGAAAAATTCTTGATGAACAGAATCGGACTTCAAATAAGGATAATTTAGAAATGCTGTTTCTGACTTTCACTAAAGATAAAAATTTCCATGGAAACCACATCTAACCTTAATATGGAGCTGTCCAGATTGTCCAGATCTGAGAGTACAGAAGCCTCTATTCTTATTTCTCTCAAGTTTTTCACAGTACTTGAAGTTCCCAACACTTGAGTCACTACTTTAGGTTAAGGTGCTGACTCCCTAAAGCCTGGTAAAGTTGGTATATGTTATCCAGCACCTCAATTAGAAACTCTTGTTCCTCTGTCACCACCAAGGGACAAAAGTGATTTGTCTCTTGAAACTCTAGTTTTGGGAACTCAGCTGTCCTAAAAACTCTTTCATAGTAAGTCATTTGCATCCTCACACATTCCAGCTAGTAACTTAAAACAAGAATCTCTACAGCTTTAGAATATGGAGAGGAGTTTTGGAACAGAAGTTATAAGTATGTCAGCAAACTGCAGGTATGTGGTGGTTACTAAGTTGTCTTTCCTAGCTTGTCTTCAAAAGCTCTTCCCTGTTTTACTATTTCAGGTCAGCCAGCCAAGCCCTCTTAGCATCCACCTCATCCCATTCACATCTTTTCTCAGTTTCTCCAACAACTTTAGCTACTTGACTCTCATTTGCCCTTCCCTGAACCCCAAACCCAAAGGTCATTCCTAACTTCCATCATAAAGTTAGAGTTTAAACCCAATCATAGGCATGTCTACCTGAAGTCACACTGAGCTGCTTGTTCCCAATACCTGGTCCCTCCTTGCTTTGCTCCCCTGTCCTGGTAATTCATAGTGTATGACAAAATTTCTGTCTCTATTTCTTGTGGCTGTGGAATTTACTGACTCTAATATTTATCACCTTGATGGTTCAAGCCCTGTTCCAACCCCTTCTCAACCATTTCAGAGTAAACTTAACAGCTATCTGTAATCCACCCATCCCTTTCAAAAAAAAAAAAAAAAAAGCAACAAACAGAAGAACTTTATAATAGTCTTTGCTATTTATTGTCCAAAGTACAAAGCTTCCACAGTTCAGTAACAATGTGGAGGAGATTCCAGCCCGCTTCACCAGCCATCTTCTACTTGCTCCTTCCCAACCTGCCTATATTATGGCAGTCTACTCAGTCCCCTTCTGCCCAGGTCACTTAGCATTTCTTTGTCCCTTATCCTAATACATTTCCACTGTGAGAGAAAAAGAGAACTCTATTTGTTTTCTAGTCAGCTAGCTTAAGGGCTTGCTTCTACCTTGTTCTGCTAGCACTTACTACGCATAAGCCCTTAGGCCAGGATATAATGATGAATTAAAAACAGAAAGGCAAATATTGCTCCCCCTTCATGGAGCTTTCAGTCTAGTGTCGAGTACCACTTCCTTGACTTCTTAAATTTAGATAAAAGACCAGAAAACTAATGTGAAAGTGAGATTCCTAATACTATTTGGAAATAGGCCAGAAGTTTTGGAGGTTTTTTAATAGTCTACCTGTATCTCAATTTGTAAGAAGACTGCTTGAAAATTACTTAAATTACTTAAAAATAAAAAACAGGACTTACACCTGTTGCAATCTGTTTGATGGCCCAGACAGCATTTCTAAAGATTTCGTCACAGTGTAAAGCAATCTCCCTTGGTTGTTGCCCCAGGTGCCTTTCCCTCACCGAAATCTATCATTAAAAGAAGCTCCTATGTGTCAGATGAAATGAGGAGAAAAGTCTTTTTCCCATATTCTAAAGTTGATACTAGTAAAAAGCGTATTCATGAAATTTTGTTTCTAAAACAAACATCAACTTTTCACCTAGCAACAAGATTCTTTCTTTCACTTTCTTGCTAACATGTTTCTGATTAAAAGTAATACACACTTAATGTAGTTTTTTTAGAAAATACAGGGAAGTGTAAAGAGAAGAAAATACCTATAACCTCTCTGACTAGCAATAATCACTTTTAATATTTTGATTTATTTCCTTTTAGTTTTCTTTATTTTTCTATTTATTCTCATCATTAAACAAAAAGAAGTCTTCTCGTATAATTAAATATTATTTGAAAACATAAGCAAGGCTAAGTCTATATGCTTATAATGAGTTTCTTTCTCCCATTAATCTAAGCCCCAATCTTTTGTGAGAGAGAGAAGACCCTTGCTTTTCATTTACTCTAAATTTTATCTTGAGATCACTCCAAAGAAAAAATGAAAAAAGAAATTACCAATAATAAAATCTCTGAAATTAATTGAGGAATAGGACACTCCTGCAAACTGTACTTTCTCCCCTGAAGAAAATGTCAATCACTCAAGAGGTTAGGGAGGTGTCCAATTCTCTCTTTTGACCTACAAGTAGGTCTTTAAGATTTTACAGTAGAGCTCAAACTCCTGGCTATAGACTCTCATCCTGTAGCATGAAAGGCATTTTTTTAAAAAAGTAAAGAGTTTCCGGTCAAGATGGTGGAGTATGTAAACGCTGTGCCTGCTTCATCTCACTAATACATCTATATTACAACTAAACTACAGAACAACCATTGAGAATCACCTGAAATCTAGCTGAACAGAAGTCCTACAACTGGGGATACACAGAAGAGACCACCTTGAGACCAGCAGGAGGGGCAGAAACATGGAACAAGCTGATCCCATACCTGTGCATGGCAGTTTATAATCAGTTATGGCATAGGAGCACAGGGTTTTGGCCCTACACTGGGCTCTCCAACCCAGGGTTCCAGTGCCAAGAGATAAATCTTGATTACTATGGCTATGACAATCAGCAGAGATTGTGGCTAAGTAAGATAGAAGTCTGCCTCTTTAAAGGACTGCATGCTGACTTGCTGACAGATTCACTCACTCTATGTGCTGGGGATATAGAGGAGAAACTGAGTTGTCTGGCTTTAGGGCAAAGGCTGGAGGGGCAGTTTTCTCCTGGACAGAAGTGCTGGCAGAAGCCGTTATTCCCTTGTTGGTACCCTTCCCCATCTCGACGTGTAGACGTAGGTGGCTGCCATATGTGTGTTTCCATTACCTTTCTAACACGGGTTATCCTACCTGGTGATTCTCTGAGACCCTGCCCCACCCAACTTGCAGGCCTACCTAAGCGCTTTCAGTGGCTCTCCGTACAAATGGCTTGTCTTGGCTCATCTTGCAGACTTTCCTAAAATCTCTCAAAGGCTTCAGTGTGTCCCACACTCCTTGCTGAGCATTCCTAAGCCAGGTACTAGCACCAGCTGGCCTCGGTTTGCAGCTTGGCCTCTTGAGGCACATCCAAGCCCAGAGTGGGTGACAGCCACCTGGAGATTGCTTGATGACTCTTGCCAGGTTGTCCCAGGCAGGGCACATGCTATGGCTGAATTTTGTCCATCAGAGGAGGCCCAGGACTTCATGTCCAATGGCCAGCTTTGGTCTGAGCTAGAGCTTCACCAGGGCCACATCTGAGAATGACACACACAAACAGTAGACTGGGCTTGCACCAGAGTCCTGCTAAAGAGAATCCTACTCCATAGGGTCAGCTCTTGCACAAAAGTTCCTCCACTGTAGTCACAGCCAGTCCTCACAACCAATCAACATGAAGGTCAATCCCTCTTACTGAAGTGTCAACAGCAACCAAGGCTCATCTACAACACAAACCATAAAAGGGACACATCTGGAGCTTCCGGCTCAAGTGACCAGGAATACTGTGCCACTGAGCTCCACAGGACACCTACTACATAGGTCCCTCTACTAAGACTGGAAGACTAAGGAGCCCTTCTTAATACAACACACACACACACACACACACACACACACACATACACACGGAGGCAGCCCTAATGAGGAGAAAGAAACATGTCCCAAATGAAAGCACAGAGCAAAGCTCCAGAAAAAGAACTAAACAAAATGTAGACAAGCAATCTACCAGATTTTGTTTAAAACACTGGTTATAAGCATGCTCAATGCACTTAGGGGAAAAGTATAGAGCAACTCAGTGAGAACTTTAACAAGGAGATAGAAAAAAATGGAGCTAGAAAACATAAGAACCAGTCAGAAATGAAGAATACAATAACTGAGATGAATACTTTAGAAAGAATCAACAGTAGATTAGATGAAGCAGAGATTCAAATAAGCAATTTAAAAGATAAGGTAGCAAAAAAACATACAATCAGAATAGCAACAAGAAAAAAAGAATTCAAAAAATGGATTAGTTTAAGAGGCCTCTAGGACAACATCAAGTGTACCAACATTTACATTATAGGGGTACCAGAAAGAGAAGAAATAGTGATGAAAAATTTCCCTAACTTGGCAAAGGGAATAGACATACAAGCCCAGGAAGCACAGAGGAATCCCAAACAAGATGAATCCAAAGAGGTCCACACCAAGACACATCATAATTAAAATGCTAAAGGTTAAGGACAAAGAATCTTGAAAGCAGCAAGAGTAAAGCAGTTTTCTACAAGGGATTTCCCATAAGACTGTCAGCTGATTTCTCAACAGAAACTTTGCAGGCCATAAGAGGTTGGCATGAAATATTCGAAGTGATGAAAAGCAGAGATATAAAACCAAGATTACTCAACCCAGCAAAGTTGTCATTTAGAATCAAAGAACAGATAAACAGGTTTCCAGACAAGAAAAAGCTAAATGAGTTCATCACCACCAAGCCAATATTACAGATAATGTTGGAGGGACTTTTTTAAAAAGAGAAAAGAAAAAAAATTTAAGAATATAAATAATAAAATGGCAAAAACTACATATTTATTAACAATTACTTTAAATGTAAATAAATTAAATGTTCCAATTAAATGTTCCAATTTTAAAAAAAAGTGTGGCTCTGAATGGATAAAGAAAGAGTACGCTTACATATGCAGCCTAAAAGAGATTTGCTTCAGGTTGAAAGATGCAAACAAACTGAAGATCCAAGATGAAAAAATTATTTCATGAAAATTGAAACAAACAAAAAAGCAAGAGTAGGAATATTTATATCAGACAAAATGACTTTAAGACAACGGCTATAACAAGAGACAAAGAAGGACCCATTTATCTAATTTCTGGATATTTATCCAAAGAAACCCAAAACACTTTTTGAAGGGTCACGTGAATTTACATGTTCATTGCTGCATTGTTTACAGTTGTCAAGATATGGAGAATACTTGGGTGTCCATAAGTGGACAAATGGATGAAGAAAAGGTGATATGTGTAGGTGGTGGAATATAATAACTCAGCCATGAAAAAAAAAATGAGGTCTTGCCAACTGCAACAACATAGATGGACCTGGGGGGTACAGTATTGAGTGGAGTAAGTCATACCAAGACAGGTAGTGTGTTATTTCACTTACATGTGGAATCTAAAGAACAAAATAAACAAAACAGAAACTCATAGATACAGAGAACATTTTGACATTTGCCAGATGAGAAAAGGGTTAAAGGGTAGATGAAAAAAGGGAAGGATTAAGAAATACAAATTAGTAGTTGCAAAATAGTCACAGGGATGTACAGCACAGCATAGGGAATATAGTCAATAATATTATAATTATTGTAATAACTATATGTGGTATCAGATGGGTACTAGACTTATCAGGGTGATCACTTTATAATATAAATGTAGTCACTATGTTGTACACCTGAAACATATAATATATGCCAAATGCAATTTAAAAATAAAACACATATAAAAAAAAGACTTGGATGATAGGAGGCAATGGGATGATATATTTGAAGTGCTACAGGATAAAACTATCAACCAAGAATCTTATATCTGGCAAAACTGTCCTCCAGAAATGAAAGGAAACTTAAGACATTTCCAGATAAACAAAGGCTGTTTGTTAGCACTAGACCTGCTCCATAAAAGTGCTAACCTGTTTCTATCAATTTGGCTTTTTGGGATTCCACATAGAAGTAGTACCTTGTGGTGTTTGTCTTCCTCTGACTTGTTTCATTTAGCATGGTGCCCTCAGGATCCATTCATGTCTCTGGTGGCAGGATTTCCTTCTTTCTCATGGCTGAGTAATATTTCATTGTATATTTATTTATCTATCACATATTCTTTGTTCATTCACCCATGGGTGGATATTTGGGTTGTTTCCATATCTTTGCTGTTGTGAATGGTGCTGCAATGAGCATGGGAGTGCAAATGTCACTTCAAGAAACTGATTTCTTTCTATTTATTAGTTTCTTACATTTTTTTAATTAGTGTTTTATAGTTCTTAGTGTACATATCTTTGCTTGATTAAATCATAAGTATTTTATGGTTTTTGGTGCTACTGTAAAAGAGGTTGCTTTATTAATTTTTCTTTCAGATATTTTATTGTTAGTGTATAGAAACACAACTGAATTTTGTATATTTATTTTGTATCCTGCAACTTTACTAAATTTGTTGTTAATTTTAAGTTTTTTTTTTTGTTGGAGTCTTTTGGATTTTCAATATATGAGATTATGTCATAGCTAAGAAATGGAAACAACCTAGGTGTCCAACAGTGGATGAATATATATATATATATAAATTAGAAATGTTTTTCAGCCATACAGGGGATTAGATCTTGCCATTTGCAGCAATATGGATGGACCTTGATAACATTGTGCTGCTGGGATAGGTCAAACAGAAGAAAGATACCATGTGGTCTCACTTATATGCGGAATCTAAAAACAAACAAACAAAAAAAACCCAACCCCTCTCCCCAAAAAAGTTATAGATACAGCGAACAGACTGCTGGTTGGTGGAGGTGGGCATCGGGTAGATAGGTGAAAGGGGTAAAGTGGATCAAAAGGTAAAAAGTTCCAGTTACCACATAAATAAACCATGGGGTTGTAACTTACAACATGGGGTCTATAGTTCACAATGCTGTATTGTATATTTGAAAGTTGCTAAAATATTAAATTTAAAAATTTTTTAAATTTTAAATTTAAAAAAGGAAGAAGAAAAGTAAAGTTCAGAATTCCAGTTGCAAACTCAAGGTAATCTGGCTTGGTTGGCAACAATCTACATTTAAAACAATTTTTTTCCAGAGATTTTTATTAAATTGACACGAGCTTAATATGACCCAAAATGTGATGTTTTCTATAAAAGCAAGAGAAAAAAAAAGCTTTCAAAATCTAATAATATTTATTTTATATGGTGTTTGCAGGTGATGAACCTTTTGTTGTTGTTGTTTAATTTTAAAGTATATTTTAATTTTTAAATAACTATTATTTTGAACCTAGCTTCATAACTATGTTGATTTGGTCATAAAAGAAGCTCATAATCATTCAAATCACTTTATATTTCATCCTCTGAACAACCCAATGAGATGAGTGAGTAGGCAGAGGAATGTTGCTATGCCAGTTTCATTAGTTCCATGAAGTACAACTGAGATCTCGCTTATCCTCTATGAGATGCTGAAAGAAATACATAAAGTAAGGAAATGGGTAACTTGAACATGGGTTTTATTAGATATGCATTTAGGGTTTTTAAAAAATAAGTCATGAGTCTTGGCATGCATGGTAAAATGTTGAGGCATGTAATTGGTAGTGTTCCAATTTATGTAAGTACTACGTAGAAGTTCACTTGTTTTGGCTTTCATGAAGCATTAAGAAAGGATGTCCTAACCAAATAAATAATTTTAACATGATTACAAAAAGAACAATATTTTTATGTACTTAGTAGAAGTAATTTACATGCATACAATTAATGTGCTAATTTCAGTGATCTTTAGCTATTCATTAAAACAGGCCTAGCAGGTCCTGTACTTGGCAACACTTTGTTAGTCATTTCCTGCTATTATTTTATGTACTAAAAAGTAATCAGCCATCTATAATTTAAGACTTTTCACTAATTAAATAGCCCTGTCTTTAATTATGTCCAAATTAGAGAGGTTAGTACGTGGATAAATATGTTTGTATTTGGTACATGTATTCAGAGATGATGATTTCTCTATACGTGGCAGCAAAGCCCAATATGTGGTTGACAGTTTTTAACACAGAGTAGAGGGGAATGTTAGAGTGCCAAGAAAGTCCTTTTCACTAAAAATCTGAGCAGCAGAGGAAAAATACTCTCTTCAAGATGGGCTTTATGTTCAGCCTTGTAAACCTAACGAAATCTGGATTCGTTAACTTTCAGGGAATAATACCAGGATCGTCTGTTTTTTCAGGCCTTTGCCCAATAAATGAAATGGAACAAGAGTTCAGGGAGAAAAGGAGTTAAAGGTTGTGTTTGCAGAAATGTGTTTGCTGACATTGATCAATGGGTAATTTTGTGATTGTACGTTTATTCACACGGAGGTTTCAAAAAACAGATCAATAATAAAGCAATGGTGAAGATGCCAAAGAAAAGGTGATTAATGAAAAATATGGTGGAGGTACAATCTGCCATGTAGTACAAAAGCTCCTTCATTCAGCACCCTTTAAATAAATATGCATCAGATGGAAAGAGAACATTCCCTTGGAATATCATTAGAGCCAGGCAGAATCTCATCAGAGCCCATGCTTCAAAGAGCAGTTCCTCATGTCCATAGAAGCAAGTTTAAATTCTCCTGTGTAAAGTCTGTGTAAGCAGTTCCACTCTTGCATTATGCATGATTCTGACATCTTATAACATGAGCAGTGTTCTAATAGTGATTTCCAATTTTATTTCTTGTGTTATGTTTTAACGATTCTATTTAGGTTAGCATTTAACTTTGGCCACATAATATCTTGTTACATTTCCTTGTATAGCATTTAATTATGGTAGCAATACTGTAGCCTAGTAATGTAGAGGTAGACAAGAATTTAGTGTAGCCTTTGAAGAATTTGTTACTTTTAAAGCCAGTGTTTTGCTCCATAGTTCTCATTGTGCCAGTTTAATATGTAATGATGAGTGGTAGGCATCACAGCTCCTTACACCAGGAAACTGCTAATAAGTAATAATGAGCTGTGCTAAGAGTAAATACCAAACCTAAAACAACCAAACATGACAGTGGGTGTATGTCTTTCCTTAAGTGAGAACACTCAAGTTCTTAAATATAAAACTCCAGAAGGATTAACCCTAGGTAAACTTGTGAAGAAGCTAAAAACTTCACTCTTCCCCTTATTATGTCTCCTTTTTCATCCTTTCTGCAGAAGCCCAGGCTTTTTTCTCTATTGACCTTTGCCCTTAAAAAAGGATTTGGCAACCACCTTCAGCATCTAGGTTATATCAAATTAAGAAATATCATCTCCACATTTCAAATGTATCTAAGTCTTATTTATTATTTTGGAATGTCAGTCTCTATTCAAATTATTTCATCAGTTAGTGGATAAGCATGAGTGTTAGTTGAGTAGCAAATGTGAAACCAATTTTCTTTTCGGATCTCATTTTTTAATGATCCAGAAAGAATATATCTAAACTGCATTAAGGGTAAAATGAAACACTTTCAATTAACCTCTTAATTCATTCGTTAGCCACAGCATTGAGAAATACAATGATTCTTTTTAAACTTTTATAAGACCATTCAAGCATCTTTACTAATAACCAAATGATTACCAAGCATACTCCTCTCCATGAACTTTAATAGGTATGTATAAGAAAATTATAATTATGTGTAATATGTGTTATGTATGTAATATACTGTATGAAAAGCAACTTATATGCCAGTCACTTTACATACATTTTCTCATTCAAGAACTCTGCATATACTTGTGCTTTGGACAAAGGTGATCAAACAAGCAGGCAGAAGTCCCGCCCGGGTTCTCTTTGCCAAATTTAAGAAGACACATAGACATTGTTAGCCCCAACAAATGAATGTGTTTTTTGTTTTGTTTTGTTTTTTTAACTAACTGGTCCCCTAAAGAAGCACCTTTTTCTAATCCACATAAAAACACTATATATATTGGTGTTAGCCAAATTTCATTTCATACTCAAAACAGCTCTATGAGGAATATATGCTTACAGGTAAAAAAAAAACCACAAGCATTAGAAGGTTAAATAATTTCTTTGAAGCCCCACAACTAAGATACATCAGAACTTGAAATGAGACCTTTAAATACCATGCAGTCTCCCAGAAAAGGGAAAGGAAACTCACATATTTTCTTAATCTATATCTGTTTAGCTCGATTGTTTGAATCACTGTGCTAATGAAACTACAAAGTCAGCAGGTTTAGTTTAAGGCAGTGAACTATACTTTTTTGCTAAGTCATAACAGTATTCATTCTACCTGGTGTGCTTTGGGAGGCAAAGTAAGGAGAGGAAAGAGTTTGACAGTATAGTTCAGTGGTGCTCAAACTTCAGTGGGCTTCAGAATCGTCTTGGGGACCTTGTTTAAAAAGATTGCAGACCTCCAGCAGCAGAGCTTCTAATTAAGTAGGTCTGAGATTGACCTGAAAATTTGCATTTGTCACAAGTTTCCAGGTGATGCTAATGATGCTCATACAAAGACCATACCGGTATACAGGACCTGTCCCTTGTATAAACTAAAACTAAAAAAAAAAAACCACAGTCTACAAGTGACTCAGGAGTGTTATCTAAGAACATAAAAACAGCACAGATCTTGGGTCTCATTTTTCCCTCTGTTCAATTGAAACTACTTGCAGAATTACAATGGTATCTTTAGACTTTTATTTACAGCCACATTGTATTAATGATTAAAATAACAATGAGATAATATTATACCAAACTAACTAGTTTTTATTATTATTATTATTATTATTATTATTATTATTATTCTGCTTAATATTATTATCTTTGAGAGAAATGCTACTGCTGAAAATGTTAGAAAAACAAAGGATTGGAAGCCTGCCTTACTAATTGCATATTTATTCTTGTACCTTTACTCATTTTTCATATGTAGACAATCACAGTTAATCAAAGTATTTCTCTCAGGATTCTTCCTAAAGTGTGAAATAAATATTCCAATAAAATGTTTAGTAGAGTATATCTAGTTTCCAATTAAAGAAACATGCTTGTATGGTGTCATGAATTCCTTCCAAAAAAACATTTCTTTTGTGCAAAATACTTATGGTGAATCTTAAAACAACCCTATTTGGGTAGGATAACTTAGATCAGAGTGTCTGGTAAATTCCCCTATTGCCACTTACCCCACACACATCCAAAGGAATAGTCTAACAAAATAATTTAATCTTATCTGTATAAGTAGTCAGCCAGCGTGGTGTAAAAGGCACTGTTAATCATCTTAATAATCAATATATATTACATCATAATCAATATGGTTAGTGTACCACCTGAGTGATCACAAAGCCAACTCTGTCAATACATACTAAATGATTATCTAAGGCCACCATCCAATTATTCACTGGGAATCCAGAAAAGCCTTGTCCTTACTTTTTTTTTCTTTTCTTTTTCTTACTTTTTTTTAGTACACTTCATGCTTTTAATCTTTTAAAGAATCTCAATTCTTCTACTCTGCAGCATGAAAAACAACACCACAAAAAACCTCACAATGAGGAAATCCATTTTCTGAATGATGGGATGGACAGTAGATTCATAGCCCTTAATTAGAGCTAATTTAAGAGTTTTCTTATCTTTCAATACCAAATCCCTCAGGGGTAATAGTGATGAAACGGTTTAATGTTTTCACTTAGCTGGTCCACTCACCTTTGGGGTTCTTAGCTACCTCTGGGAGAAAATCAGACAGGTGGGCTTGTCTTGATTCCTATGGAAGTAAGATTGTTCTGACAGTTTGGTCACAGTTCTGAAAATCAAGTTTTTCTGGCTTTGAGTTACTGACAAGTCTGTCCTGGCTTTAAGGACAGCCTTGCTTATAGAGTTGTTTTCTTTGATGGAGATGTCAAACTAACAATGATTACACTCTAACAATGAGGCTTTTTCTCTCTTTCTTAAAACTACAAGTAGAAGGTGGTTATCTGGTTTTCATGTGAACTATGAGAAATAAGAATTTCCTAAGGCTTTTTAAAATGGACAAACTACTGAGAATTTTTTAATTAAAAAAATGATTATTGTGGTCAACTGAAATGAACCTAAAATTCAATATATCATATGAGAACACCTCATTAGAAAGCTAGGTTATCTCCCTGTACAGTCATGCACCATTTTAACAATGGTTATACATTCTGAGAAGTGAATCATTAGGCAATTTTATTGTTGTGCACACATCGTAGAGTGCACTTACACAAATCTAGATGGTATAGCCTGCTAAACACACAGACAGACTGGTGGTATTGTATACCACCATCGTATACATGGTTTGTCACTGACCCAAACGTTGTTACACTGTGTGTGACATTATATGATAGATCAAAGCTAGAATTGACTCAAGTACAGGATTGTAAAAGATTCAGATTTGCTTCCTTCTCTCAATTTGTCTTTTTAAATAACTTTTTTTTTTAGCTCCTCAATTCTGAAATAACAATAATAAGAATAAAAATAATAGTGTAGATGGATAACTGGTGAGGTGGAACTTTAATTTTTCTAATGACAGAATATTACATTTTAAACATTGCCAATCCCCTTAGCTTTTACAAGTAGAAACATCAATTAGCTGTGAGAAGAACCATTTTTAATTTAGTAATAAGACAAATAGGCATCTATTGTTACGGAGTAAAGGTATAGCCTGCATCCTTTTAATTTGTCCCTCATGACTGAAGCTGTTTCACCTTAAATCCCTTAAAATAGGAAACTTTAAAGATGCTTGGATGGGAATGAGTGAATTTCTAAGGTTATTTCTAAAAAGAAAGAGATGGAAAACTTTATCCCTCTTCCCTCTGAGACTACAGGTTATTCAAGCATTTCAGCTGATTAAGGCTTACACGGCTGAGCTTAACTGGTGGTTTAGGATCTCATGAACTGCTCAGAGAAACTCCATGAGATAGAGATTTTAGACTAGAGAGCCAAGCTCCAGTTTTGGCCTGGTTATCTTAGACACAAATTACTTCTGTGGAAAAGTTGCCTGAACAAGACACCCTGACACTGTTGATTTGTCACAGGAAATCAAAAACAAAAACAAAATTGTGTGAGCACATGTGTGTTTGAGTGTGTGGATGGGCAAACCTAAGAGCAACATGATAGTGGAAGTCCAGCTGTCTGCTGGTAAGGGGTGACCATGATGAGGATGACCCTGGCTAGGAATACTTACTCTCCCAATGCAGATCTGTACTCTGAAGAACCTTAGCAGGTCACAATGGAAAGACAAACCATATACCTACCCAGTGTGGCCAGAAGTTTCAGACAACTGACCAGTTGATTTCCTCTTGAAGGAATTTGATTATAATTCTAACTAACCACTGTATCTGAGATCACTTTTGGGTGACCAAGTTCTGTCAGGATAGAAATGTTCTTATAATGCCAAGATGGTTGCTCCAGGTTATGTTGAATAGAATGCTTAAAGAAATACACCCCTGTTTTGTTCTGGGATTTATAATTGCTGGTGAGTCTGTGCAAAACTACATCACCTATCACTTTTTCAAAGCTTAGGATATGCCAGCCACTGGCAAGCACTTCACACGTATTAACTCATTTAATCTTCATCATGCTTTACTCTACAAAGGGACCTGCTTTGACAAAAGACCACAGAGTTATTAAGGGGAGAACAAGGATTCAAACTCAGCCCCATTTGATGCAAAAACAGTTTAGTAATGTAAAAGAATTCAGCTTGCATTACCAACTCAAATTTCAAATGCTATTATGAAAATCTCTTAGTAAAGAAAATAATAATTAGCTAAAGCCTAGTCAACGATGTTGTCAATACACTTAATACTTCAACTATCTGCATGTTTTATGCTGCACAACCCACCTTCACATAACTAATCTTAACTGCTCTCAACAGATGGCTTTTTCAGGCCTTGTGGAATTCAAGTTTAATTTGCCAAGTTGAAGTTTATTTCTAAAAAAAAAAAAAAAAAAAAAAAGATGTTAAGGAATCTTAGCAATAACCCTAGCCAAAACTACTTTCTTCATTTTCCACTTCTCTTACTGATCCCACTGTGGTTCCAGTCATTCAAGCATAAAACCCTGAGGTCACTTCTCATTTTCCCTCTTCCTTCATCTTTAGAGTTAGTGAGTCACCAAGGCTAGTGACTCTTCATTTACATATCTATTAATTTAATTATTTATTCCTACATCCTTGAGGTTTTTTTTTCTAGATTAAGCATTATATGTTCCACTAAAGATCACTGTGCAAAATATTCCAAGCTTCTTAATTGGCTTGCCTATGTTTAGTCTTACCTCCTTGATCCATCCCATTCAATTCCATGATTGATTCCTCCAAACACTACTGTGCATATCAGCTTCAATGATGCTCTTTTTGACTATTTAAGAATATAATAAATCCTTAACCTAGTACTAAGGAGAATTCACAACAGGGCCTCAACCTCAATTTCCAGCTTTCCTTCCATAGCTGTTCTCCTAACTTATTCCTTTAACAGCCTAAGCAGTCTACATTCAGTCCCCCAAAAACAACTTGTATTTTCCTGTCTCTGGCTTTTTTACTTCATTTCGCCAATGAAAGAGTTCCTTCTCTCTTACTATCAACCTATATTTACTTGTCTCATCTTTCAAAGTTCAGCTTAGATCCCATTTTCCCATAAGAAACCACCCTGGCCATCACAAATAAAAGGAATAGCACATCCAAAGTGTCAGGTGTCTATTTCACTTTGGCACACAATTATTTCATAGAATTACCTGTTCCTTTTCCATGTGTATATATTTATTTGAACTAGATTTTAGAAACTCACAAGCAGGAACTACTTTGTACTTTGTATATATTGTTAATCCCTTGTGGCACTGGTTCTTACATATATTTTTATACTCATAATATTATATATTTTATATTGTATACAAATATTCATATTTCAGCCTTACAAAATACCAATTAACTTATTTTTGGGAACTCTCCCCCTTTGTGAGGATTTGTTTCCATGACCCTAAAAGAAATAAAATAGAGTGATGGCAGCAGATTAGAACTAGTCAGGTAAAATTTAGCCTCTATTTTTGTTGTTATTTAACATTATGTTCTTTTTTTCAGAGCTGTATGGTGAGTTACCTGTCTAGTGGCTAAATCAATTCTGTTCTTCCTCATTTACAGAGTCTGTAATTAGCATGTACCAAGTATCAACTGTCTGACTTTGTGACTCAGCTGGATTTTACAGCTCATACCAAAGAAAAAAGACTCTTTGATGACCAGTGACATTCCTTAGCTGACAAATCACTTCCCTGTTATCCCTGGTATCTCCCACACCTAACCCATTAAGTGTCAGTTCTAAAAGATGCTGAGAGTTAAAGCAAAAACTGAGAACCAATACCAGTCATTTAAATACTGACAGGCCTTAAATAGACCAGATTTTTAAATTGAAACAGATATAGGATATTGCTGTTAAGCTCAAAAAGCTAAATCCATAGCTTTCTTGTGTGGCAGGTCTTAATGTCTGGGAGAAGTTTTAACTGTGACTCGGATGATGGCTGGTCACATACACTTTGCCTTATTTAAATGAGTTAACATCTTCCTTTAATTTGCCTAGATGAGTATTATGAATAAGAATTCTACCATTGCAGACTAAATGAGTATCAGCAGGGGTCCCACAGCTAAGATTCAAACATGCTCTGGGAGCTTTTGTGGTCTAGAGACTGGCTGCTAATATCTATCTGTCCAAGGGACAGTGGAACCTCTTAGAAGATAATGCTTCCTAAGAAAAGAGGATGTTGGGCCCAAAGTCTCAGCTAATAAAACCAGCTTGACTTCTGCCATTTCAGCCCTCCAGGGACTCATATCTGGGTCCTAAGGAGGAAGCAGGTGTGAGTAAAAACTAAAAGACATTGGAGTACAAGTTACTACTACTTTGGAAGAATTTCTGATAAAGGATAACCAAAAACTAGGAAATAGGTATTCCTCCATGCCCCAACTCACTACAGAATAACCCTCAGTTTCAGTGGTGGCAGCATTTTCCAGCAGAAGAGGCAGAAGTGCAGGAGCAATTAGCAGCAATCAGCAGCAGCAGCAGCACCCTCACCCAGGAGATGCAGCAGTGTTTGCAAATACAGTGGAGCCTGCAATACACCAAATGGTTAATAATCAGTCTTTCTCATGAGCACATGATAAACATCCTTGTTGTCTTCTCAGAAATACCCCAGCAAGAGCAGTAAAGCTGTTTAGAGGGCTAGAGTACAGCAATGAACAGTGACAGCCAATGAAATATGGTAGGATTATCAGAGACCCCATTTTTACTTAGATTTATTGAGTAGAAAAAAAGTATAGCTAATGTTTATTGAGTGCTCTGAACACACATGTGATTTTTACTCCTAGGTTTGTTTTTGATCCTCAAGTCAATTCTATGAAGCAGGTATTAATATTTTCTTCATTTCATAAATGAGAAACCTGAGTCCTAAGGAGATTAAGTAATTGGTCCCAACGCTAGGAGCTGATCAGTGATAGCTTGGGAATTCTTACCCAAGCTATGAGGTTCAGAGACTGATGGGTAACCACTAAGGTATATTAGCTATTTGCTTGAGCTATAGAAAGAGCTAAGAGGGGCTTGTTGTAAAAGCTTCATATAAATTTATTGTTCCAACAAAAGCCAGAATTGGTATAGCTGTTTAACATCAGCTAAGAAGCCACTAGAGTGAGGCGGGAATCAGGAACCCACCCTAAGATGAGCCAGGGAATCACCATGGCCTGGTAAAAGGACATCCAGAGCAGTCAGCCTGACATCTACCCAGACCAGTGAAACAGGTGCAGAAATTCGTGACAATTCCTGCAACTGCTGCAACACTGTCTTTGAGATTTCATGGAAAGTGCTTAGAGGTTAGCACATTTGGGGGTTCTTAACGCTTTGATGTGGACAGAGGAAGAACAAGATGGTGTTCCACTCTCTGCATGTTGGGAAGGCTCATTGTTGGTACTTTCCTGGGCTAGGCTTTGGGAGACTGGAATTCTTCCTAATTTTTTCCTGGAAAATCACTTCCTCACTCTGAAAATTAGTTTTCTGTGTTATAAAGTGAAAGAATTCAGGGCACTGTACAGATAGGAGACCTAAACATACCCCCAGTCTTTCTGAGAAGGAGGTTGGGGGGACAAAGCTGGGCAAAATGGGTGAAGGAAGTCAAAAGTTACAAAATTCCATTATAAAATAAGTTATAAGGATGTAATAAAAAACTTAATAACTTTAAATAATAATATTGTATTGCATATTCTAAGGTCACTAAGAGTGTAAACCTTCATTCCCCCTTACAAGAAAAAAAAAATTGTAACTGTATGGTGACAGACGGCATCTAGACATTATGGTGATCATTTTGCAGTGCATACAAATATCGAATCATTACGTCATGCATCTAGAACTAATATAATGATATATGTCGATTATTCCTCAATTTAAAAATAATAAAAAATAAAATAAGGGAGTCAGAACCACTCATATCTGAATTTCTCTATTCGACTAAGAATGACTAAATTAGAAAATTGAGAAAGAAGCTTTTAGATTTTTACTGTAAATCTTTACTATGCTAAAAAAAAAAGAAAAGAAAATGAACATTTCAAAAACAAACCAGTGTAGGTAGGGCTTAAGGATTGCAGATATTGGAAGAAAAGCAGAACGAGTAACAGAAAACAAGAGAGAGAGGAAGAAGGCATCCCAGGTTTAGGAGGTCCTGGAGAGAGTTGAAAGGTTTTTCTCCAGATTTTAACAGAAATAGATTAAACCTTTCTTCAGTGTGTTAAAACATCCTGCAGGGTATTTTACGGGCAAAGATAAGTCAGAGCCCTCTCCATTCAAGACCCAATCTACAAAAGGAATCAGGTGGAGAATACTAGGAAGTTCTGAAAGTTACTCTGTCAGCTGACAATCAGGGACACATTTCTTGACCTTGTAAACAATGGGATTTTGGGTTTTATCTCTTTTAGAAGAGAGTGAAACCTTTGTCCCTTAGAATGTTTTAAACCAAGCTAGACAAAGAGTGCACTGTTTTAGAAACATTCTGTATTGTATTGAAGTGCACAGGTAGGAAATGGTCTGATGGAGATTCCTGGGGCAAAGAACTGGGCGACCTATAACTTCTCTATTCTTGTGGATTTCTGCTATCTTAAACCCTTTGCTGCAAGCAGCCAGTTCCCTGAGGAATGGAGAATTGAAATACAACAGGTGGCTTGGCTGGCTCTTTCCAACAGATGTAGAAGAAGCATGCCAACTGCTCTGTCACCAACAAAGACATCCAGCACTCGCTCTCTTTCTTTCTTTCTCTCTCTCTCTCTCTCTCTCTCTCTCTCTCTCACACACACACACACACACACACACACACACACACACACACTCACACACACTCATTACTCCACACTTCTGGAAGGGCCTACATAGGCAAAGTGAGAAAGAAGGCTTTCCTGCTGTGAAGCTTTAGAACTTCTATAAGGTAAGTCCTAGGCAAGAAGTCAATCGTGCTGTTTATCTTATCCTTGCCCTAACAATGTATTCAATTAGATTTACCTGTAAGCAGTTGTGCATAGAAACCTAAAAAAAGAAAAATACATCCTGAAATATAACAGCAAAATTAGAACAGGTTCACTCAGGAATGATTAAATATTCTGATTCTAAATACAAACAAAAACAAAACAAACCATCAAGTAAATAAACAGAGCTTGAGATTATGCTACTGTCCATTAAAACTTAAGTGTCATATATATTTTATAACATCAGATTTTAGAAAAATGCCTAAAGATAATTCTGGATATAGAAAATTGGAAGGTGGAGGCAGAGGGAAGAGGAATCATGTAACTCTCCACTTTTTAAAATGTCATCATAATTTTACTGAACATTTAGTATGCACTAGGCAAAAAATATTATCCCTGCCTTCACATAAACACCCAAATATTTTTAAAAGGGAGTACTTTTATTATTGAGTCAAAACAATCATGGTAACACATAGGAGGGATTAACAAGATGCTAGTTAAGGTCACCAGAGAAAGCTTCACAGAATGAGGAGGTCCAGTAAGAGGAAGAAGAAAATATATTTATTTTTCTCACTTAATAATCTTTTATTATCCTCAATTTGCAGGTGAGAAAATCGAAACTCAAAGGGATTAAATAACTCTTCCAAGATAGTTAAGCTGTAAGAGAGAACTTGTGCCCAGGCTTCTTCATATAGGCCACATCCTTCCACTATTCTTGAACTCATCCATCTGGACTCTTAATAAATGGACACTGTGAGGTCAACATGAGTAAAGGCACAGGGGAGTGAAAGTGCACTGCAAACTTGGTGAACTTCAAGAAATCTAATGAGCTTGGGGAACCAGATGCATGGGTAGATAAAGAAGAGGAACTTGGAAGCATTTTTAATTTATAAATGGAGATACTAAAAGTTAATATCTTAGAAAAAATAAAAATCACAGGTCACTCTCCTGGTTGCTTATCTCTGTCACCCCCTCTCTCAGACCAATTTTGGTTTAAGAATACTTTGCTATATCAGGGGCATATAAGTTAGATACTCAATATTCACTGGATGACTAAAATTATGATTTTTTAAATAATTAGATGAGAGATTAAGGGAATATTTTAAAGTATAACTTACTAATCAACTTGAAGGAAAAGAAAAGGAGAAGAAAGATCAGAATGGGAAAATATAGTATAAAGAAATCGAATATACAGATTATCCTAAACTACCATTTACTTAAATAGTCCTCAAAGGACTGGAAATTCTATCACTGGTACATGTTAACCTATTGCCAAACTTTAGAAAATGTGGTAAGAGGAAGAAAGGCATTTTATGTACATAATTTGTACAAAAAATATCAGAAAATGAATGTCTCTTTTGCTGCTGTCAGAAATTGAACTTTATATAAAACCTTCACATTTGGTCTAAATGCTAAACTTCTCAAAATACTTTATCTCATGACTCAGTTTATTCTCAGGCTGTGATTATATCAAATATGCGATCTGCAAGATGTGCACTTAGTAAATGTGATTATTGTACTCTATCATATCCACACTACATGATAGAATCCTTCTATATATGATAATCAAATTAACTTAGCAATTGCCCAATTTTTCTTTTCAAGACTATACTTGTTATTCAAAGAATTAAATTTGAATATATTTTCCCTAGTACTATTTTACAGCTTTCAGAAAACGAATGTTCATTTTATATGCTTCATTATTTTTATAAAAAATCAAACAAAAGTATTTGATATATTTCCCTGACAAGTCAAAAGAAATACAGAAATTTACTATTTTTCTATTGACCCAGTAAATGTAAGACAGAAATCTAAAGGCTCTTAACATTGTTTATCCTGAAAATGTATCAAATTCTATTCTAAAAGTACACTTACCTATAAAAAGTATTTGTTTTGCTTTGGTAAATAGGAGCCCTATGTAAATGGATATCTCGGCTTGAACTGTAGTTTACTTTGTTCTAATCAGAACTGATGTATCAGATCACTTAATGATGTCCTCGTGACACAGGATAATCATCCATTCCTCAGTTTTTCTGCATTGCAGCATATGGCACTCCGCCAAACTTATAATAAATCAAGAAAGTCAATTTTTTTAATTCTACAAAAATGACAAATCTCTGAAGATAGATCATAACAAAAAGACAATTTGTCCAAGTTGTCATTCCCGAAAATACATTCCTCAAAAATAAAAATAATAAACAACTTTCAAAATGGATTTTGTAGAATCTCACAGTCCAGATCAAGAATCCAAAGGTATAGTGGATATCTGAACTCCAAAAATAGCAACACTATCAAAACTGTGACCTTGTACAACATTTAAAAGGATATTAGGAATCTAAATTTACATTTAGTATTTTTTTTTTAGAACAGCTTTCTTTCATTTCCTTGTGTTCTTTGTTCTGTCTACACCAAGTAAACTATGGAATAAGATGAACTTTTAAAACTCAGCTCAATTGTGATCTCTAACCACCAAGTTTCATTTGAACATCTCTCCTCTGTGCTCCCATGGCCCTTATGCACAACTCTAAAGTCATAATTACTTGCACCACCCTGTAGTCTTTGACTCATTGTCCATAAGAACAAGGAGCATGACTCACTCAACTTTGTTTTCCTGTTGCATATCTCAGTATCTGGAACATGTGTCTTTGAATGACAAATAAACAATATCTACTTATACAATAGAAAGATAATTTTGTCCATATGTCCAAAATTGCATCTACGGAGCTATTTATTTTTTCCTGTTTTTTAATATACAAAGATATTTTAATTTGGCAACTATTCATAATCTGGTACATTTTGACTTTCAGCAGTGTGATTTCCATCAGGCAGTACACCTTACACAGGATAAAAAAAAAGTACACACATGCACACACATACACACACATATACTTTACCAAAATACTACTTGAAACAATGGCATGGACTTATGAGCACAGTGATGAATAAAAAATCGGAAACTCAGTGACGGTGTTCCACTGTGACTGGGTATATAATTCTTTTTTTAGGCAAGGCACTGTCAATAGGCAACTTCAAAAAATAATGAATGTTTGAAGTAATAATTTCATGGGTTGACTGAAATTTAATAGCTTTTATTTCCAATTTAGCTTTGTGATATGTTCCCGTAGAAATAGTCTCAAATGAAAAATACTAATAACACTATTTAACCCTCTCTTATTTTGTTAATCTTTTGTTGCAATTTTATTTGGTTTTGTGTTTATAATTAAAGCAGATTGCTTAAGCCGCCTTATTTTTTACTTTGCTGCATCTGCCTCAGTAGACTCCATTCTCCAGAAGATGGATATCGAATGATTAATCATGTAAACGATGAGGACCCTTGCTTCAGCTCATTACTATCAACCTCCCTTTTGACCTTTTTACTATTCAGTATTGAGTAAAGGAGGAGACAAAGAAGACAAACTCTAGATTAGTTTACCTTGCTTATTGTCAGTAGATCAAATTAGGAAAAAGTTTAAGACTCTCTAATAAAAGTCTTTAGTGTTCATAGTTATGGAAAAGTTTGACTCCCAGGGATACAGAATTCTGTGGGCTTGAGTTTGCAGGCCCACATATACAGAGACAACTGACTCATTGCTATGTAGAGAGTGCTACGTTAGGACTCTGAGGAAGGAAAGAATTCACAAAAACCAGGGTAGTATTGAATCCCTTGGGTTGCTGAGTGCATGATATACAGCAGAACAGTCTTTAAAACAATGGCTCTTATTCAAAGGTATGCATCAGGTTGAGATGGTTTTACAAAATTACACATAGCTGGTGTCTACCCTAGAACAAATAAATCAAAAGCTCCAGAGGTGGTCTTGACACAGTGTTGGAGCCATATGGGTGATAGATAGGGGATCATTTCATCAACTACATAAATGTCTAACCAATGTACTCTATACCTAAAACTAATAAAAAAAATCAATCAACCATTCCAAGTGGGTCTGATGTACATTTCTGATAATAATAAACCATTACTTATTACAAAGATAGTGCCAAAACAAATTAATATGATGAATAAAAATGAAAAAAAATGGCTTAAGGTAGTTAAAGAACAAAAATTTATTGGAGAGTCTTTCCTTTTGGATCCTCTTCATGGTGCTCAAGGCAACAATGGCTACTAAGCTTTCATGATGCTGATGCAAAAAGAAGTGTCTAACACCACAGACTCATTCTACAAAAGAACAGGTTAAGTCAATAAATATAATAGTCACTTTGAATTACATTTTATCTAAACTAGACTAAAATATCACATATTTATATAATGTTTCACTAAGGGTTTATTTTTAAGCACAATGGCTAAACTGCATAAGATAATGAGAGTTCATTCAGTAATTCTTTTTGTCTGCTCTAGAATTAAAGAGGTGCTTATACAAATCTAGTAATCAGATAATGTATGTACATGAAGCTACAATGCTACTAAACCATATCATTTTTAAATACTGTAAAATATTACTAGAAAAAATGTGGATAAATTTAGGTATGTTTTTTTTTTCTTTTAGAGTTGATGCCAAAGCCATTGAGACTAACAAGATGAGAGGAGAAATAGAAATAAATTTTCAATGGAAACATAATATCTGGGGTGGAATTAATAAGAGAAATAGGTTCACCTTTTGGTTCAAGTAAAAAGATTCTTCTGCAGAGTTAAAATATAGGGGACAAAAACACCAAAGAGTTGACCTCTACCAGAATAAATGATTTCCTGGACAGGAGTCAAGAATGCTTCTATGTTCTCAACAGTGATCATCATCTTGTTGGCCTTCAGTCAATGTTCATAATTATAACATGTCTGTCCCCACTGTGACCTCTAAGAGAACTTGTCTTCCAAGTCTTTTCTTCTGAGAAGAACATCCTTCTCCTCTACTCCAGGGTCAGCCCACTTCCTTCATGAGAGATGGCCCTCATCCAGATCCAGACCATTCCTGCTGGCAGCTCTTGTATGGATCCAATTGGCCTCAGCTGGAGGTACAGATGGTTCATTCCTTATTCCCCAGCAGGGTTTCAACAGCATCCACCCCTTCCTGGTCTCTGTGCCATTAGTGCCATCAGGCCTTGAATGTTTTCCCTAAATTCTAACAGCAGCTTAGTTAAGCATGTAGATTTTATTCCCATAGAATAGAATCAGCAATAGAATGAAGAGAGATTCAGAAAGAGTCCAATATCTTCATATAATATAAATAAGAGAGGTCTAATTGTGAAGTATTCAAAAGTTGGTTTTTATTCATGACATTTCCTGCATATTTAAATGACTGAGTATCTCTATATCTATCAAAATCTATTGATCCATCTATCATTTGACAGACAGATATGTCAGAATAACAGATAGACAGAAACCATTTGAAAAAATACCATAGACATATATAGACATACATAAGTATAATAGATATATAGAGAGATAGATAGAATAGATAGATATCCATATCTACAGCTATGCCTACACAGATATATACATAAAATTTTTTAAATGAAAAACTGGATAGGCACTTATTTAATAAGTTACAACAGATAAATCTATATATCTATATAAACATTTATAAAGAGTTTCTGATAATTTGTCAGTTTCTCTGTGGTTACCATACTATACAAGATTTTTACCAAATTCAAAGAGTACATTTGGGATGATCTGATTTAAAATACAGAGTCTATGTCAAATGCAAAATTCAATCTGGAAGACTTTTTAAGGTAACCAAAACTGAGAATATATTTTCACTTCATTTGAAGTATACATTTGGGATGGTCTGACTTAAGATTTGGGTTATGTAGAGTATACAAATTTCACTTTGTAAACCCCGAAGAACCTTTCAGTCATCTTCCAGAACAGGCTAATTAAGGAAATGTGTTAGTTTTCTAGGGCTTCTGTAAAAAATCACCATAAACTGAGAGGCTTAAAAACATTAGAAATGCAATCTCTCACAGTTTCAGAGACTAGAAGTCTGGAATCAGGGTGTTGACAGAGCCATGCTCCCTCTGAAGCTCTCGGGCTGTATCTTGCCTTCCCCCTCTAACTTTTGGTGGTTGCTGGCAATCCTTCATGTTGCTTAGTTTGTGGCAGCATGACTTTATATCTGCCTCAGTCTTCGCAAGGCCTTCTTCCTTGTGTCTTCTCTGTCTTCAAATCTCTCTCACCATTGAAAGTAGGACCCATTCTAGTCCAGTGTGACTGCATGTAACTTAATTACATATGCAAATACCCTATTTCCAAATAAGGTCACATTTCCAAATATGGTGCCAGAGGTTTAACTTTAACATAATTTTGGAGGGACACAATCAATAAACAACAGGAAATATTTAACCAATGTGGGTAAAGAACCCCTCATGCCAAGGTCTGAGGACTACAATAAGCTATGAATACAGAAAACAAATAGGACTGCATCTAAAAGGGCTAAAGAAACTAAGACAATTTTTTTTTTTTCAGCAGAAAAGAAAAGCTTTATTAGAATGGAAAGCACACTTCCAGACATGGAAGCAGGCCTGAGCAATAGAAGCGTGACTCAAAGGCCCGAACTAAGATACTTTTGATAGTGAAAGCAGGTGTGGTAAATAATTATGCCAGGACAATTGGCATAAACCAGCACCATGCTGAACAAACTGTAATGCATATTTACCTTAGTCCTAAAGGGAAAAATCACAATATTTGATTCCTAAATTGCAAATATCAATTTGCACTTGAGTTGCTTCCCAAATGGGCAACTTCAAGTAAGGTGCTCTAGGGTTAGGCACAGCAGAGATTTATATATTTAATGATGCATAATAATTTCTTTAGAGCAAAACTAGTTTATTGAAAGAAAATATCTATAAGTATTAGGGTGTTTTAGTTTATCTAGTAATCTGCAACTGTTTTGCTCTGAAAGTTTTTATGCACTTAAAAATGGAATTAGCTACATTTAAGTCTGAATCTCATCTCCAAATTTTGTTGGTTGGCAGTTCTCAAAGAACTGTCTCTATGTTGTCTTCCCTCACTGTATTTGATCACATTTGGCAAGAATGTTACTAGTTACCTTCCCTGAATCCTGCTTCTCATGCCACCAAAACTAAACCCATCATCTAAATCCTTAAGAATAAACTGTACAAAAACTGCTTAGATATCCAAGGTTACTGAAATTTAAATGCAATAATAGAGTGAAAAGTTTTGCTTTGGTTTTAATTTTTGCAAGAAAAAAGTATAGGGGGGAATCTCAACACGCTGATAGTTTATCTTAAAAAGTAGGTCAGCTCACAGAATGAAAGGATGACCATTAACTAGAAGCTTGGGTAAAATATTGTGTTTGTCCTTTTAGAGACTAGCTTTTAGGACATCTTATATATCTGTCTATCTGGGTCCTAGAAAATGATAACAAATTACACAGTTTGGAGCCCACAATGTTAGGTACTAGGGTAGCTACATAAAGTAAAACATGACAAGTCTGCATACATTTTTATGGAATATTTAAGATATACTTAGACATATAACTAGAAAATGCAATAACAAACTGGTGACTCCAACTAAAAATAAGAGTATTTTAAAGCAGGATGTCAATTAGTGTGGATTAAATCATAAAGAAAGTTTCTAAATGTTATAAGCACGGCTCCTTGAAGGTGAATAGACAGAAGAAAATATACCAAGAGGAAATGAGAATGCAAAGGCACCAGTAGAGAATAGAGAAAGGAACTAACATTTATTAACTATTGTGCACTAGTCAGTGTACTAGACACCTTACGAACATTATCTAATATGGCCCTTATGGCAAGCCTGGGAGGTAAGTATAAGTGACAAACTAGAAGGCAGCAGAGAGAATATCTAAGCAAAGATTGTCTGAATCCAGAACCTACATTTTTGCCCACCTCCCTCACCTCTCCTCCTCATCCCACCACTATGGAACCTGCTCCACATAGTAAGGAGATTGGCCTGGCATCCTCCAAGGCCTTTGTGCTGGGAAGTTGCAGGGTCTCCTAGTAAGAGGAGCCTTGGCTCTCTGGAGATAGTTAATATACTGAGATGAATCTTCCTCATTTGAGAACTGGCACATAATCATCATTGTCTCTTCTGCAACTATTTAAAGGAATAAGACTTCAGTTATTCCAAGGAAATATGTAGAAAAAAAGTGTCTTTAAAGAGTTGCCTGTGGAAGTAAATTTTAGCAGCTTGAATATATACTAAAATAAGCTATAATGTAAGTGTAAATGTCATGAGTCAGTTTACTGCCATTTTGTGAATTTCAGAGTCATTTTTCTTTACCTATTTGACATAAGTTACCAGAGTCCTTTTTTCTTTCACATACAAAAGACTATACAGGAGGGGGTGGGAAAGATAATCATTTAACTCATTCTAGAAGTTGTTCAGTTTGACTACACACTCAGGAGTCAAAGTTTCAAAAGTTTTCAAATAATTATTACATGGATAGTCTATATATCAATGACTAATTGATAAAAGGTATCCTAGATAAAGAAATTCCTTCAACTGATACAGGTTTTAACATGTACTTTCTCATTAGTGAATAAGAATCTTTGGGTTTTTTAGTACACAATGACAAAAGGAGCTATGGATGTTATCTCCTCATCTCAGCACATGGGACCTCATTTCCACTGGTTAATTAGCATTAGTAAAGCCATATAAAATCCTAAGACAAAAAGGCTATGAACTATACATATAAGATGTTAGTGAATGTGCTATCAGAAGCATTATCTGAGTTTTCTTAAACTGAAATACGGATTCTGCTTAAAGTACTTCATATTCCTTAAGATGAGAATTTTAACAAGGTAAACTTCATGCTCATTAAACTCAAAGTTTTAGTCAGGCAACTCCTAGTAATGTGTAAAGATGCTTTTTTCCTTTGATTTAAGTGGGCAAATGTACAATACAGAAACTTATAAACAGGTTAAGAGCAAATAACTCTCCTTCCTCTGTAATTTGCTAAAGAAAACTATCTAGAAAAAGAAAAGGGGGGCAGGGATAATAAAAAATTAAATGCTTTTACAAGGTTATTAAACAGAGTTAAATAAGAGTTCCCTCCATTCAGAACATTGCTCATTTGAAGATTTGTACTATGTACCAGAGTCTGTGCCAGGCATTCAAAGTACAACCTGAGCATGACAGCTTCGGGGAGGTATACAAGTAAATGAGCAATAAAGGCAGAAAGTGGTAAGTAATGAGGAGTTTGCTCTCAGACTTGGAACATCAAAGAAGGTTTCTTGGAGAAAGCAATGTCTAAGCTGACACATACTATGTAAGGATGAGTTACCTAGACAAAGATTTGGGGTGGGCTAGGATGGGAGTCAGAGTGGGAAAAGGGTTTATTGAGGACATTCCAGGCAAAGGCAACAATGAGTCCTAGGGCCTATGGTATATTCATACTATATTCAAAATAAATAAAAACAGTTCAGCATGCCTGAAGCACAGAGAGCTCCTTAGATAGGACCTGCTTCATAGAAATACATTGAATGACGTAGCCATGAACCTTACCTTCGGTGAGGTTAAATCTATTTGGGCACATAAAACTAAACTGTGAATCAATGAAGAATTAACTATATAGAAAAAAAAGTGTTCAAAGAAGATCAAATCAGTGGGGTAAAGAGACCTCACTTTGCTGCCTCCTCTATTCAATTTTGTGAAAATTAAAAGTGCGATACCTATAATGATTCAAGCTAGTTAGAAAAGGTTTAATAGCTGTCTAAGTATGCTCTCTGGTTCTCTTGCAAGAGGAAGATGTAACTCATACGTGCACAAGGAAATACAAGTGAATGTCAGTATTTGACTGAGGTTAGGAGCATGTGGTAAAGAAGCCACATGGCAAAAGCATCAGGTAACCTCGGAGAGGGCAGAAGTTGGTCAAGAATTTAGTGAGTCAATACATATGGCCCTTTGATCTGAGTGGGAGTTCAGTAAGTGGACCAGAAAATTGCAACAGGAGGCTTATATAGTAAAGATGATATCGTTACTATTCTTTAGGGAAATTCTAAGATCTAGCCATAAAACTATTGGGGAAAAGTAGGCCCTGAACTACTTTTTAAACATCAAATCCCTTATAACCCCATACAAATTGTAGACAGAAACTCCAGCTGCTTCCACCACCGGAAAAGAGGCAAATTAAGACTAAGGCAGCCACATTAATTTTAATGCACTATTCACTGCAGTGGTCAATCCTTACAGGCTTATATATCATTTGGGTCATTTTCATAAGAGGATTATTAGACACTTAAGTTAGTGAAGAGGTTTGAGATCTTATCCTCTTTTGCTGTTGTCGACTTACTGCTCTTTTTGTGATAGGATTGTATCACTCTAAGGTATCTATAGGAAAGTCCACCAGCAACAGGATGGTTAGGACTTGCTATGCAGTTTTTCCAGTGTACAGTTTAGATGTGTGTGTGTGTGTGTGTGTGTGTGTGTGTGTGTGTGTGTGTGTGTGTATCTTAGAAGAAAAAAGAAAAAGGCAAGGAAGCAAAAAAGTGAAGGGAATGAAATGAGTCAGATAAAAATGTAAATAAAGAGAAAGAACATGCAAGAAAAAAATGAAAGACAAAACAGGGCAACAAAAGTATAAGGCGGAGAGTGATGAAATAATTGGTTAGGTGAGGTACAAAGACTATCATTTATATAAGTGTTTATATATAAAAACACAATTACATGTTATTTCAGGCATATCACATTTACAAGTAGTTTTTTTTTAAAAAACCTACTGGAAAGATTGTATCAAGTTCATAGAATTATTCCCTCTGTTAGGGGAGTAGGGTGAAGAATGGGAATAATTAGGTGAAGAAAAAAAGCCAACTTTATTTCTGATTTAAATCCAAAACAAAATGTGAAAATAGTTTCATTTGTAAATTCCAGGTGGGTACATTGGTGTTTGCTATATTATTCTCCATAGTTTTATGGTGTGTGTGTTCAACTTTTCAAAATAGAAAAAAAAAGATGGAGAAATGGAAAAGGTTTTGATAACAAGTGTAAAAAGCATCAAGGTACATGGTCTACCAGCTCATTACCAGCCAAGGGAGACAAGCTAGTATTTAATGTCACAGCATCCCGAGAGTGACTGGAGGGCAGTTTTTCTCCAGGATAAGGAAAATTATCTTTGATGTTTCTTTTAGTCTCAATATGGTTTTCTGATACCCGCTCCAAGAACCACTCTGGCTGCTCAGTGATCATTCTCTGTGGCTCAGCTTTGTTTACTTTCCGGGATGCTGATTAGCTGATGTGTTTTTTGTCAACTGAAATTTACAGACACATTGCCATGTTTGACAGGCACTGTGAGCTACAGCACAATAATTTCCTGAGGAGAAAAGAGAAGCAGGCACTACTAGATGGCTTTAGTCCTTTCCAGCCTAGGTGGTGTTTCCTAGCTCTATTAATAGCATCGGTGTGAAATGTTAAAATTTGTCTTCATTAGGTCCCTATATTTCTAAAAGGCAAATTTTCTTTTAAGCCAACATTTAATGGTATAATACATACTTGTAACACAGATTCTTGCTAATAGGCTATGTTTACCAAGTAAGAGAAGCTTTTTGTATCTTAAGACTGGGAGCAGAAATTAAACTTCCAGCTAACAGGTTACCCAGGCTCTGAATAATTGCAGAGCTAGGAAAAGAGAAACTGACGTGCTGTGAAAGACAAGTGAATAGAAGCAAGTACACAGAAAAAAAAAAAAAAAAGATTGATTTGTGTATTATATTGTTCAGGAACCATAGTAGCTCAAAGAAATGGCCAAGTTAATGAATTGCTTGAGGTCACATACCGAGATTAATAGCAGATAGAATCAATGGATTACCCTACATCTGAAAGGGAAGAAACAATGACATGTAGAGCAATTTTTAGATATCATTCAGGCACAAAGCAAGCCTTGAACACAAAATCTAGATATACTGAGAAAGTTTCGCTGAAGATTAGAGTGAAGTGGAATTCTGTGATTTAAAAAGTACATACTATTTTTTTTGTCCATTTTTCTAATATAAGTCATGTCAATACACACTATCAGTCTGCTAACCTCATTTTACCAGAAATAAAACTAGGTAAAACATGTCTGAGGGTCACAAAGCGATGAAGATTATAAATTACCACTTCTAGGCCTGTTGCTTAGCTACCAAACCAGTCTGTCTTCTTACCCTGTAACTGCCTGCAGCATTATTTGCAGTTGTTTAAATATATTTGAGCAAATTCTGAGGTAGAGACCAAGAAATTATTATATGAACTCAATTAAATGAAAAAAAAAATTCTTGAATGCTTAAGATAAAAATCTATGGCCCGCGCTAGAGTCTGAAAGTACTAAAGGGTAAACTGCAGCTTTGGCGTATTTCTGGTTCCTGGTAGAAATTTCAGTAGTAGAACTAGAAGCAAGAGAACAATTTATCACTCACCTGAAAGCAACTGTGAGACAGCACTCTCTTTGGTGATTTTTTGCTAAAGAAGAGACTGGTTTGTTTTCTGTCTAATGGGAATTGACAGTTAAGCTACCAATCTTCTAACCTTGTTATAGCCATATGCTATATACATATGTTATGACCATGTACATTTATCCATGTGAATATATACATACAAAGAAATACCACTCTCAAATATATTTATGTAGGTAAAGATTTATTAAAGAGACATCGGTATCTTGTTTGAGATGGTAAGAGCCAAATATTATATAACCATGGTACAATTTCTCTTATTACTAAATGAGTCAAAAAAAGAAAAGAAAAAAAGAAGCACAATGAAATCAAATAAAAAACTGAAGTTCCAGCAGATGCTTCTCCTGTGTGATTTTTTTTTTCTAAAGAGGATGAAATGCAGATGCAAATGAAAAGAGAAAGTTTAAATGCTTTTTGTATAAATGTGAGGAGTAAACATGTTGAATGGCTGAATTAGTTGCATATGTGTTGAGTGAAGTGTTATATTTGAAGAGCTAAAATTGAAGGTGAGCAATGACAATGAGGAAAATAGACTGAGTACAGGATTAAGGAAAAAGAAGAGCAAGAAACTCATACTCACATACTCATATGAGGTAGGGGTCCCTAACCTCCAGAGCCAAGAACCAAGAACTGGACCATATAGTAGCAGGTGAGTGGCAGGCAAGCTAGCAAAGCTTTATCTGTATTTGCAGTTGCTCCTCAGCGCTAGCATTATCGCCTCAGCTCCATCTCAGTTCATCAGGCATTAGATTCTCATAGGAGCACCAGTCCCGGGTACCAAAAAGGTTGGAACCACTGCTGTATGTCATCACATAAATATAATTTCAGGTTAACTTGCAAAGGTGATATTATTATGCAGTTAAAAGGACAGATGAGAGTAGCAGAATAGATGAGGAAGAAGTATGCTATTTGGTAACTAAGAGATATCTAAATGTTTATACATGACAACTTAGTTATCCAAAGTGATGTCCCAGGATGATGGAGGGTAAGTCTTCCAAGTAAGAGAATATATAAAATAATGAGAGCTTAACCCCTTAAATCCCATTATGAATAAAGGAATCATTTTGTTGAAAATCTCACTGAGATATACAACACTCTTCCCTGCTCAAATAAATATGCAGAATAGTATTTATCCTTTTCTTGGTAACATAGTATCCATATTGTGGGCATCATACTGTTGTTCTGGATGTATCCAAGCCACTGAGGACTTCTGATTTCAGACTGGAGACACTGAATTCCTCCAGCCTACTAGTCAATTTCAGTTGCCAGTTCTTAACATCTCTTCCCTATGTGGTAAGTCCAATGGTGGGAAGGTAGCTTCTATACTGAATGACCTCAGACTCTGCTTCTTCAGTTACTTATTCAATTTCTTCCTTTGTCCTTGGGCCAGCTTCCCAGGCATCCTTTGCTCACTTTCTGGTTGTAACCTAACATAAAGATTGACAGAGGGGAAATTTATTTTAGTCATTTTATGTTATATTGACTCACAAAGAGAAATGTGGTTCTACTCTGCTAAGTAGCAAAATGTGAGATTCATGCATGAGCTGTATTCTTATTTACAGATATTTTATGCTAAATTTTGGATAGTGAATATTATATACCACTTGATAGCTAAGAAGGTGGGCTGCCTTGGTATTATCATCTTGTATTCTCTCATTTCTGATTTTTCTATTACACCGTCCTTGTTCAGACTGTCCACACTCAGCCTTGATCATTTTCCAATTTTTACATTGTTACTTCTGGGTTGGAGCAAGAGCTCCAGAGAAGCCCTGCTCTGTTATCTATTCCAAATTAGGATAGACACAAAATTAAAACTTTTGGAAAACATGTCACCACCTTAAACAACAAAATCTTCCACAACTCCTACTTCTTAGCCATCTCTCTTTCTTTCAGAAAGGAGACAAGAGAGATTAGATGAAATGAGGTAAAGCATTTCCTCTCTTGAGAATCTGCTTGCTCAGTAACTTAAGGTTTTGCTACTACACCTAATATCCCCTTTGATTTAAATGTCTTTGATTTAATATCCCCATTTGATTTAAATGTTAGGTACAGCCACACTGAATGTGAATATGTACCCAAGCTTAACATGAATGACCTGCATGCCTCAAAGGGTGTGTGTTATACTTCCCTCTGAAATTGTTAGGTATAGATAAATGACTCTTCTTATTTCAGAAGGAGAGTTCTAGATTTGTCTTTGGGCTTCATTTTGCTTTTGTCTTATTTAAAAGGGATGTATCCTGCACTCAGCAGTCATAAAAGTTTCTTCATTCCTTAGAAGTGTCTGGATGTAATGACAAAAAATCAGAGACAAAGAGAGTGAAAAGTATTAATGCCTTAAGAACTAGGCACAAGAATATGAAAGTCCCTCCAAAAAACAAAATAAACAAACAAAAAACCCATAGAATTCAAGAAGAAGACAGCATGAGTAAGCAAAGAGAAGGCAAGATAACCAAAAAAGCAAGAATGAAATATTGAGCTAGACTCAATCTAAAGTTATACTACTCATTCCTAAAGAAGGAGCTGGTTGGTAGTCAAAGGCCAAACTGTCCTTATGTGATATGTTTATTTCTCAAATGACTGATAACAAGAGAACTCCAACTGCAACTTTCTGAGGTCACTCCTTCTGTAGTTTATTTTCTAAGTAGCTCAAGCCTCCATTCTTCATAATCCTGTGAGAATTTTACATGTTTCACACACTTCTGAGCGTTACTAGAGTCGAATGGTTTCATGGTCACCCCTTATCCTGCCTCATAACAAAATCAACTAAAATCAGATATTACACATCTGTGTTTTTAAAGTCCTTCAACCAACTTCTATTCTTCCCTTTCTGACACCATGAAAATTTCTCTTTGGGAAACCTTTCCTCTCAAAGCCTAGCTGTCTAACACACTGAGGCATCACCCACCATAAGAATCTTTAAAACTCACATTTTATAGTGTCCCTAACCTCTACCTCCCAGACTACCTGAGTAAATTCTAGATCCCTTGTTATACAAAGTTATTCAGCACTCAGCTGTTCACTCCCTTTCACAATTATGACTGCACATTGGAATCACCTGAGAAGCTTATAGCACACCAACATCCAGGCCCCACCCTATACCAAATGAACAGTGTTGGTGGGTGAGGCTAGAATATCATTATATTTTAGAAACTCCCCCAGGTGATTCTAATGTACACCTAGAGCAAAAACTTTTCTAGGTCAGTGCTTCTGGAATTTTACTGTGCATGAAAAACATGGCAGAGGGCCGGTGGGGAGGTGGAGGGGAGGGGAGGAAATCTTGTTAAAAATGAAGATACTAATTCAGTAGACCTTAGGTAGGGCTCATGACTCTGCATTCTAATAAGCACCCAGTATCACACTTTAAGCACGATTCTAAACCATTGATCTCCAAACCTGTTGCACACTGGAATCACCTGGGGAGATTTAAAAACTGATGCCTGGGTCATAACCCCAGACATAAAAATTTTAAGTTTCCTACGTGCTTCCAAATCTGTTTTAGACCATGAATGCAGGAAGAATGAGTTTGTCATATCTACCATCTCTTCCACTTCGAAATCGAAAGCCATTTCTCCAATATGAATATGGCTGCTCTCCTAGTATTCAAAAGCTTCTTTAGTTTGCTCTTATTTTAAACAGCATTTTTCCATCCTAATTAAAGAGTATTATATGTGTGTTTAAGACATTAACTTAGTAAGTCAATATTAGTTATTGTCAACTAATACTTTTATTTCCAAAGACCCAATACAGTAATGCATTTAAGTATTATCTTTAGCAGATATTTCTAAACCCAGGTGGACTCTTTCACTCATCAAATCTCAATAATAAGACCAATAAGAAATTGCTCCATAATTGGCACCCTGACATGGGCTCTTTATAAAATTAGTACTTAAACAAGGATGCCAAGGTCTTAACCTGGGGGTAGCCAATGAGCTATTCATTGCAGATGAGTCCAACTGTATGTCAAGATAATCACTAGTGAGTCTATATGGTTAATCTTTGGTTGACCATAGCATGGGCTTTATAGACTGACATTCTTGTGTTCAAATTCTCTATTCAAAATATTACTTGTGTGACCTTGGACAAGTTTACTAACTTCTGAGTTCAATTTTTCCTATCTATAAGAATTGCCAGAGCCCGGCAGCTAAGATGGAACAGTTCCCGAGAGGGGGAGTGAGGATTGAGAAAGTTAGAAGAGAGAGAGAGAGAGAGAGAGAGAGAGAGAGAGAGAGAGAGAGAGAGTTAGTTAGAGTTGGTAGGGCTAACAGTGAATAATGCGACCCAAGTTTATTTAGCATAGCATATATATACCCTTGGAGAAGCAACACCCACACATATGCAAATGATCGCTGACCTTTACATAAGTTCTCCCAAAACATCCTTGTTCCTGTTTTCATCTCTTATTCCCTGGGGCAAGGAATGTCTCTTATTCCCTGGGGCAAGAAACATTCAACATTAAGCCAAACTTCCTCCTCCACTAACGAGCTATCCATTAAGCCAAACTTCCTCCTTCAGTAAACAAGCCCACCTGCTCTGCAAACTTCTAGCTTGCAGGCAACTCCAACCCTGTCTGCAGGGCATTCATCAAGAATGGCTCCCAACAAAGAATTAAAATAATTAAGCCTGCATTATACACACACAAACATTATATACATATGTAGTACACATAAAGCATATCTAAAAAGAATTTAAAGAGAAATATATATATTAAGTTACTACTTGTCCATAACACTGTGATTAATAAAAATTAGCATCCTTTCTTGGCATATTATACTGTAGGTAGTCTGCAATTAAAGCTGGCAAGTCAGATTTTTAAAAACACCAGTACTTCCATAGCTTGATTTTATATTTATTTCTAATCCAAAGGAACACTATAAAGCAGAGCAGTATACTAGATGTTATAGAGAACTGTGAGGGCAGTAGATATGTTTTCTGTGTTGGAAAAGCATATCACTTACTGTCACGCAGGATAAACATAAATATATACATACTAAAACACACAGATAGTTTCAGCTGTGCAAAGAATCAGAGCTAAGGACTGTACTATTGCTGAGAGATCAGGCCCTGCAGCCATCTATCTGTGAAAGCTGCATAAAAATAAAGAGTTTGTATAGAATTTTTAGAGCACAAAGGAAGAGTCTTAGTGTGACAGAAAAAGGAAAGAGGTCAGGTGAACAAAGGGGACTACTATTTAAGCAGTGTCATTGGCAGGATTTGCTGGCAATATACTTCCATCAAGAAAATTCTATAGATCAGTATTTAATGATCTATATTTTTTTAATGACTGAATATAAAATGAACTAGATTTTAAAAACTTAAAATTCTAAGGTACTTTGGGATTCTCTTTTATCTTTTCTGTCAATTCTGTAGTGTTATATACAAGAGACATAGTTCAAGGGATTTAAAGAGTATCCTTTTACCCTGAAGATCTGTCTGATCTGCAATTGCCTTGCTGTTGTGTGCTTTTTCTGCAGAAACTAGAGATGTTTGAATAGTTTTCACTACTTTTAAGTCTTTTCCTTAAGTGAAATGTGTGTTTGTCATGTGTATTTGGCAGGAAGGACAGGAAAGCAGATAGAGCTTTTATTGTACTTGATACTCTGACACTTTGAGTTTCATTTACCTATAATGAAATGGCTAAATTTCACCATAAATAGTAGTTGTACCATCTTCTGATCAACAGGCTCCATGCTTGTGTAACCAGATGGTATAAATGTATGCCAAAAAGTCAGCAGACTCACTTCATATTAACAATGTTGAATTGATCAAATGTCCTTTAAGATTATAGGTAAATGGATGCTGTGATATGAGATAGCTGGGATAGCCAGCAAATTTTCCAGCACTACTCAGCACTATTCTGAGCTCAGTTGTCTTTTTATCATTTTTCTACTCTTCTTCTTTTTAAAAAAAATCATCTATCAAGGGCACATGAAAACAAGAATCATTCCAAAATCCAACTTTTTCACTACATTGTTGACTCTAAAGAGGTCAGGAATCATTCTTCTAACTTCTTATATGTAGAGCCTTAAAAATGATGTGTTTCTACTAAAAAAAGGCACAAGTCTTTTCAATTTGGGAGCACTCCAGTATTCAAGTGCTATACATAGAACAACTAGATGGGTTATCTATCATGCCTAAGTCCCTACGGATTCAATATCTGCTTCATTTTTATACTCAAGGTGTGGTGGTTTAATATTTAAGTTCCATGTAACTGCACAATGAGTATATAACAACAAAATGCTATAAAATCTACAATATTTGAACCCTTCATTTAGCTGAGGTTGCAGGGCAAGAAACAAGTTCGAAATCTAAGGAAATGTACTCCAAGGATAAATGAAAAGCAAGAACTTGCTAACCTGTGGTAGATGCTGCTGGACACACAAAATAACAATTTAGCTAAAATATTTAAAGAATTGCTACAGGCTGAGTGTGGGCTAGCCAGAAAATATAGAAATTCTTGGGGCTGCAGACATAAAGGGAACTTGTACCCACTCACAGGCCTACTCTGCACAGATCTTGCCAAATGTTCACACAAAAATCTGGTGAGAGTACTAAGAAAGCCTCCCTTGAGATAAAATGCTAGTGAGGGAATAGTATACTGGAAAAGCACAAAAACCCACTTGTATTCTTCTCTCCTAGGATCAAAAGCCTTAAACTGTTGAAGGAAAACAGAATATGATGGAAACTCATAGATAAGAGATTGGTATAGGAAAAAACTCTCTAACCCTAGAGAAGGGGCAGGAACAAGTGCTGAGCACAGACCATTAAAGGACTCTCCAGTTGGGTAAGTGAAAACATCATGAGAAGGTTCTACTCCTATGACCCAGGACATAGTACCTTTCTAAAACTCAATTTTAATTAGAACAGAGAACGCCCCAACACACACACACACATACACACACACACACACACACACACACACACACACACACACAAACACACCTATCATGATTCAATGAAAGCTGAGTAACAAGAAAAAGCAGTCTACTTTCAGGAAAGGAATGAGATCATGGAGGCAGACCCTCTCTGAGACATAGCTCAAAGGGAAGAAATAAAGCAGAGGATGAAGCACACATTCAGAAAATCCTTCTAACAAACCAACCAGCATCCTAAAAACAAGATAATACTAAAAGATTTGACATTGGTTTTACACAAAAGGTACCCATAGCAACCACAATATGCAAATGGACTTTGACTTCTGACTTGACTGACTCCAACTCCCCCTATGCTAAAGACTTAGCAGAAGGAAAGGTGTTATAATATCTTTAGACACAAAAATCTTTTATTTCAGTCTTTGCTATCCTATACAAGATCTCTAAATGCCAACAAGAAGTTACAAGGCATTAAACAAAGCAAATAAAAACAATACATCTCAAGAAACAAAGCAATAAATATACCCAGTCTCAAATATGGTACAGATGCTGGGAACAACAGACTAGTAATTATAAATCACTGTGATTAATATATAAAAGACTCATGTGGAAAAGGTAGACAACATGCAAAATAACATGATAATTTCAGTAGAGAAACTGAAGCCATAACAAAAAAAATTCAATGGAAATGCTAGAAATTAAAACATAACACAGATGAAGAATGGCCTCAATGGGATAAACAATAGACTTGACTGTAGAATAAGTGAAATTTAAGATAAGTCAAAAGAAATTAACCAAATGAAACCGAAAGGGAAAAATTGGTTAAAAGAAATAGACCATGGAACAATATCAAACAATCTAACATATGTGTAATCAAAATTCCAGAAGAAGCAAAAGGAACAAAACAGAAAATAAATGTAATAAAACAATGGCTGAAAATTTTTCAAAAATAAATGACAGACATCAAACTGCAGATCCGAGAAGCCTAGTGAACTCTAAACAGAATAAATACAAAAACACACAAAAAAATAACTACACACATCATATTCAAACTATTGAAAACCAAAGACAAAGAGACAGTTTTGAACACAGCTGGGGGGTCAGGGGGCAAATATATAATACAGTCACACACCACATAATGACATTGGGTCACTGAGCTGAAAATTCCTATCACTTAGCACATCATAGCCACTGTAGGGTTGTAGTACAATGTGTTGCACACATAGTCTAAACAAAACTACTGTGTTGTTAATTGTACAAAAATATAGTACATACAATTATATAGTACATAACACTTGATAATGATAATAAATGATGATGTTACTGGTTCTTATACTTACCATACTATACTTTTTAGATTTATTTTAGACTATATTCTCTCTACTTAAAAGAAGTTTGCTATAAAACAATATGCTATGTTATGCCTGCAGCAGCCTTATATATATCATGTTTACCACATCTCTTGATTGCATCATTTTCTCTTGACTTGATCTAATCTTGTTTTGTTTTTGTATAGTGACATGCTATACAGTCTTGTAGCCTAGGAGCAATGAGCTATACTATATAGCCTAGGCATGTAGTAAGATATACTATCTAGGTTTATATAAATGCATTCTATGATGTTCACACAACAATGAAATTGCCTAATAACTCATTTCTCAGAATGCATCCCTTCATTAACTGATAAATGACTGTATACAGAACAAAGATAAGAATTACAGCAAACCTCATCAAAAACAATATGAGGAAAATAATTGACTGGCATCTTGAGAAAAACTGTTAACCCGCTGTTATACCCAGTGAGATTTCTGTCAAAATAAAAGAGAAAGAAAATGTACTTCAGACAAATAAACTCAGAAAAATTTCACTATACCTAATATTAAGAAAGTTTTTCATCTATGGCCATATTACCTTGAACATGCCCAATCTCATCTGATCTTGGAAGCTAAGCAGGGTCTAGCCTGGTTAGTGCTTGGATTGGAGACCACCTAGAAAGACTAGGTGCTGTACTGAAAGAAAAAAAAAAGAAAGAAAATCCTTCAGGTACAAGGTACAAGGTACCAATCACAAACTTGGATCTATAGAAATAAATGAAGAGCACCAGAAATTAAATAATAAGTCAAATATAAAACTCATTTTTTCTTATTTTTAATTGCTGTAAACCAT